>JADBJO010002685.1:225000-232500 GCA_016801955.1 Conus betulinus | reverse complement strand
CAGCGCAGGCCTCCAAGGGTGGTACAGGACTGCTCAAAGGGCAGGTGAAGGCAGTGCTTCTCTGGGTTCTCCCCAGCGCCTTCGGGTGTTTCTTTTTCTTGGTGTTCAATAAAAAAAAACAGGTCGAAATGTGTCGTGTTTTACTTGTGATTCGTTTGCCTACGTTTTTCGGCGGAGCCTTGAAAATACTTTTCAAAATTTGTTTAGATTTTAGAAAACGTGTTCAGATATCCGCCCGCAGTCGCCTCACTTTGCACGTTTTCTGTTTATGATTGAGCCTGGACATAGTGGCCAGTATATCTTCAACGTCCAACACGAAACGATTGACCTTCCATGGCCGGGCTACAGCCACCAAACAGATCCTTACAAGACTGATCGAAAGTCGTGATCTGGCGATCTTGTGGATCGAATCCCTATCAGGCCGAGTCGATGCAGGGATATATTTACCCGTAGTCAACGCTGGTCCTGACTCCAGACCCGAAGAGTCTTCCGAATGAGGCTGTAAACCTTTAAAAGTTTCGTGTGTGCGTGCACGATAGCATCTCTGTACACACGTAAAATTTCATTGACAACTTTTGGAAGAGAAGGCCAGTTCGGTTGTTATAGAGGACATGTATACACATGGCATGCACCGAAAGATTGAATGATAAAGTGAGTGGCTGATATTCGACTGAATGGCACGTGAAACGACTGAATATTACGCCAGCAGGCAGCTCTTCACTCGGCTCTACTCAGGTAGGCCACCCGTTGTGTAAAACAAGAGTGTGGGTTGTAAAGCGCTTAGATCTTAATTACTAACCCAGGATAGGCGCTAGGTACGTACTCTTAGTGACAACAACGATACTGAGTTATGGTCTCCAAAGGCATCCAGTAAGAACAAAAAATGTGCCTGGGTGATTTTGATTCCATACTACTAAATCAACGAGACCTGCAGCAGCCTTAGCACGTTAGGCCCCGCCCGTTGGACGTAGAAGACGAAATGCTCGACGCCCATGGCTAAGCTTGCGGACACCATCTCCGCCAGGAACAGATGCTTGTTGAAGCCCATCTGAATGGCAGGGACACAGCGTGTCACGTTCCACTTCCACACTTTAGGCGGCTGCTGGTGCTCCCTTTGTTGCCATCTGTTAGTAACACAGAAAGTACATAGGTTTAAACGATGAACAAATACGAAAAAGGACATGCTTTTAATGATGAACAGAGAAAGAGAAAGGGAGTTTTCATATTTATAATATATTTTATTAATTTCATGTCCCCATTTTATTCACCTTCATCCCCCCCCCCCCCCCCCCCCCCCCCCCCCCCCCCTTAAGTCCAAATCTTTGCAAAGTCATTCCCGTGATGACGGAGAGGTTGTTGGCCTACGCTACTTTTCCCCAACAATTAGATTGTTCGTCTTTTGTATTTGTCTTGACTTTCTTCAAGTTTAAAAGGCTGTGCCAGTCTTAAATAAAGGTTACTCTGTGTTAGGTTTTCTTATGGGAGCAAGAGTTACCCTACTTGCTTATTGTTTAATAAATCGAGAATTGTTTTTGTGTTAGGTACTGGAAAACATCACGCCTCTTTGTACGTTTCTCAGGCCCTGACAATTCAGAGACGCTGTTGAGATAGTATCCATTCTATCAGCATAAACCCGTTATGTCAGTCAGTAATGCATTGAGGCAAACATTCATCCTTGAATAGTTCATCAGCCTAAAAATTGTTAGACATTGTGCACAACCAACATAACCAACCACTGCGATAACTGCGTCAAAAACTCTTAAAGCTAACATGTTCCCGACAGGATACAGAAACAACAAAAGCAGAACAATCAACCAAAGTGATGAGGAAGACCTCTTATCCCTTATGGAAGAAAAAAAAATCAAAACAGAGAGACAAAAAAGAAAGAGACAAAACAAAAAAACAAACAAACAAACAAACAAAAATTCGTGCGCAGCATGTAGAACGTTTTATTTGACAGGTGTTCAGAATCCAAACCAAGGCTCACAAAGTCATGATTTCGCATTCTCATATCATATCAAGTTCACTTTGAGTGAGTGTGCCATTTGAAGCAGTTGCCATCAAAAGTCGGACAGTGACGGAAAAGATAATAGTGATACTGGAAATGCACACACACACACACACACACACACACACACACACACACACACACACACACACACTCTCGGACGCGCGCGCGCATGCACACCTACACGCCCGCACATGCATACACAGATGGCAAAGAAAAAACTCGAGAGAGAGAGAGAGAGAGAGAGAGAGAGAGAGAGAGAGAGAGAGAGAGAGAGAGCAGTACTGCATGTATCAGCCGTTCTACCATCATCACAAGTGCCCTTCTCCTCCTTCCATAAATAACTTCGAGAAATTCAAGCTGGCCAAGACTTGTACACTACCCGTGCTTCCGCCAGCACAGCACCATAACGACCATTTACATTACTTGTTGGACCAGTTTCAAAGGAAATCTGACTCCTTTCAGGTCTATCAGTATAACATTTGAATCAGATTTTCACTGTCGGGCCATGGGGCCATTTTCGTTATCTCCTCCACCTTTACCCACACGCACGCACGCACGCACGCACGCACGCGCGCGCGCGCGCACACACACACACACATATATATATACATTTATATATATATATATATATATATATATATATATATATATGTACATACATACATACATACATACATATACACATATACATGGCTGTATCATTATTACCAGTGTCTGTGTGTGTGTGTGTGTGTGTGTGTGTGTGTGTGTGTGTGTGTGTGTGTGTGTGTGTGTGTGTGTGTGTGCCTTGTGCGTTCCTGCACCCGATGTGAACACAGCCAAGGCTTCCGAGGGTGGTGCAGAGTTGCTTTCAGCTGGGTTTTTTTTTTTTTGGTTTGGGTTTTTGACAGTTGATGACCATACTTCCCTGGCTCCCACCCGCACCTTTCGGTGTATCTCCTTCTTGGACGTGACCCATACTGGGCATATGATTAAAGCCTTACAGCAGCGTAGCCTGGTCCGGACCGGATGGTCCGACAATCGACACCCCAGTGGTGCTCCAGTCATGATGGATCGCCCAAAGCAGTTGGGTGATGACGTCGAGCCCATGTTACACGAATAGGAATACAAATGTTTTACTGAGCGTAGAGTAGATAAGCTATAGCATAGCCCTATTTGACAGAAAAAAAAAATGGGCAAAAACATTCTTATTTGAAACATACGGAAACCTGTGAGCATTCTCACAACCATGTCGAGACCATGCATAAATAACACAAACACAGAGAGAGAGAGAGCGAGAGGAGAGAGAGAGAGGAGAGAGAGAGAGAGAGAGAGAGAGCATACCGAGACCATGCATAAATACAAAACAGAGAGAGAGAGAGGAGAGAGAGAGAGAGAGAGAGAGAGAGAGGGGGGGGGGGACAAATGAACAAAATGTGTTTAATGAAAGAAAAGAAAAGGGCTATGGGATTGTTTTCATTTGCCCTCAATACTGAGAAAGAAGCAAAATTTAGAGAGAGAGAGAGAGAGAGAGAGAGGTTAGGGTGGGAATGGAGGAGGGGAGAGAGTAGCGAGTTCCTCACTGGGAAGGAGACAAACTAGTGACTTACATCTGTTCCACTGGATATCTGTGATACGCTTTTTTTTTGAATGATAAAAAAATTGTTTTGCATTTGATGCTCTCTGGGATATCATTCACAGTGTTCCACCCGAATAAGTGAAGAGAACACTTGGGCGGGATTTACCTATCATGCATTTTCTTTTGCGCATCTTACACTGACCATTTTTGACTGAGATAGTAATAATACTATGATGCATCGTTATTCATGATATTAACATGGAAACACATTTGTTGAGGAAACATACGAGTTTAAAAGAACGAAAAATTAGCGCTAGTTGCAAAGTGAAACGACTGCAGGCGGAAATCTAAACAAATCTTAAATAAATGTCATGTTTTTTTCTTGTGACTCGTTTGTCCACGTTCCTTTGAGCGGTTCGCTGACATTTATTTAAGATTTGAAAAATTAGCGTCCTTAAAATGATTTACTTCCAGAGAAGATTTCGACAGTATGAGTTTAAGTGAACATCTGTATTGACTTTGAATATGATACAAGGAGGTTTTTCAAGCTAGACCCAAACATGATGAGGCGTAATTAAGATCACTTTGGTTGTAAGCGTGGAAAAAAAAACGACTTTTATGTATGCTGATCCAAAACACGTTCGTTCATTTTATTACCTTGAAACATTTTTTTGAAAAAGATTTTTGATTAACTTGAAGTTTGATTCGACAAGGACACATGGTAGATTGTGAGAATTCATGTGATGCCTGGGAATCAATATAATCTGGCTATTCATGATAGACTTTCTGTTCCTTTACATTCTTTCTCATATTATGTTGTTTTTTTTGCGCCATTATTACCGACAGAAGTTTAGATCTCTGAGGAAAAAGTGCGGCGCGCGCACACACACAAACTCCAAGCACACACACTCACATCAATTCCAATGTACAGACCTACATCACCCCATCAATGCACACCCACCAAAGCTCACACGTCTACAGCATTCTCCGGAACCCCTGAGGGATTCAACGTCTTATCTCAGTTGACATGTATTTGATCGCTTGTGTCTGTTATTGGAAAGGCCCAGTTCGAGTCTGCCCCAATCTCTAGTAGTCTTTGGCCTTGAGATTATTCGAAGTTTGCTTGGTAAATGATGTTTCTTGTTCTTCCTTTATGTCTGAGCGTGCGGCCACTTTCTCTCTTGATGTTCTGAGATACTTCAGCTTCTTAAAAGTAGTGAGGATAATAACATTTCTCAATAGTTTAAAAACACAGAATGAGGCTCGATGCTCGGGAAACAAATTATTCTCAGAATGTTCAGTCGGTTTGTGGTGGTTTTATTTCCATCCCACACTTTCTTTTAAAATGCCATATTCTGAAGATGTTATATTTTGAGAAGCTGTGCATTTTAGATAATAGAATATCTGCTGATTCTGTGTTACAAAAAAATCACTTATCTCTCTCTCTCTCTCTCTCTCTCTCTCTCTCTCTCTCTCTCTCTCTCTCTCTCTCTCTCTCTCTCTCTCTCTCTCTCTGTATATAATCTCAAGGCCAAAGACTACTAGAGATTGGGGCAGACTCGAACTGGGCCTTTCCAATAACAGACACAAGCGATCAAATACATGTCAAATACATATATATACATGTGTGTGTGTGTGTGTGTGTGTGTGTGTGTGTGCGCGTGTGTGTGCGTGTGTGTGTGTGTGTGTGCGTGTGTGTGTGTGTGTGTGTGTGTGTGTGTGTGTGTGTGTGTGTGTGTTGCGCGCGCGCGCGAGTTTTTTTTTTTGTTTTGTTTGTTTGTTTTGCTGACCCAACCTCTGCACCACCTCAGAGGCAGTGCACCCATGCCGCTCATTCCGACACCCCGTCCACAGCTACAGCCCGGTCGGCTCCGCCGCAGCTCCAGCACCGGCAATTATAATCCACTGGGAGCAGTCAGTGTCAAGTCGTTTAGAGGCAACCCACCGGAGGAGATACTGCACTGCTGCCGAGTCACTTCGGTGGTGTTCAGTGGCGCCTGTTCTGATCTAACATACGCAGGACACACACCTACTAAGCCCCCCTACTGATGACAATAATTGCTTAGTCGCGGAACCGGCGTGAGTGAGCTCTCCCTCCGGAGGGCGCCACCACGTCCGTCCAACGACAGCCCCCATGGACTCGCCGATACCGGTGACCCCGACGGAACCAAACCAAGGCCACAGATGTGGAGAGGACATCGAAACTGAGGTCACCATGAGAGCAGGGCATGAAGGGCCACAGAATTTGAGACTTTTTTTTTGCTGATCGATGAGAATGAGGATGATTAAGATGATGCTACGGATTTCCATTTCGGTCTGAGACTACATGACAGGGCTGTACTCTACGCTTCCTTTCATAATATATCCCGGCGTCAACCAGGCCCGAGAGATACAGGCACCTGCAGTGTTGGTCAGGAAATTTGAGCAACACTCTCAGAAACGCATCCATTAAGTGGATGAGAAACTCGACTGTGTGGTCCCAGTCTTCCCAACTGAGTCCGCAGCAAATTCAGATCTAGGTAGGAGCCGTCGGGGCTGGAAAAACCCACATGACTCTGATGGGATTCGAACTCACGTCCTCCCAGACGGGAGTCCGCGACGCCAACCCACTTCGCCACGGCGGCTGGCTGTGAGCGCGTGTTTTACCATTTTTGTCGTGTGATATCTCATTATGGTGAAAACGATAAACAGAAAATGTATTCTCAATGTACAGTCTCCGTTCTGTTAAGAAACATGGGACTTTCTTTCTGCCACAGGGAGAAAAAACTCAATCAATCACTACTTCTGGGAATGTGAATTTACACTTGCTTTCTGACACGAGCTTTAAGAGACAATGAAAATTGAAATAGTCACGCTATGAAAGATTGTCTCCTTTAACGTGGCGTATCATATTGCTGAGTGCTGATATAAAATAAAACATGAGATGGCAGACACGATAATTTGAAAAGGACAATAGCACATTTACAAATGTAAATTTAATTTAGAAAAGTTAATCATATATACAGTTATATAGCAGTGGGGAAAAAACAAGTGTATGTTTACAATTCTATCAATATAATGAAGACTCGTTACAGAATTAAACGTATATGTATATAAAAAAAATGGGAGTGGGGGGAAAGTAACAAACTATGAATTACACATCTTGAAAACAGAACCGTTCAAGCGTCTGCTCTGAGACTTTTTGTCCGCTGGATCGTATTTATTAAGAAGACATGACTGGTTGTGTAGGTGCTGCCCTTGGCATCAGATAGAGATATATCACAGACAAATCTGTTGTATACCACAGTTGACAATTCAAATCTGTTGTATTCTCACCACCAAGGGTTCAAAAACAGAATCCAACAGCACCCCAAAGCAGCGCGGGTTCAAAAGGGTAGAGAAGGACACCTAAGCAGCCAGAAGGGTAGAAAGGAACACGAAATGAAGTGGTATGGAAATAAGTTGCTGAAAAACTAGTATGTAAACAGCGTAAAATGTAGGGGAAAATCTTTGAACCTGTGCTTGCGGATCCATTTCAGGATGCAAGGTAGGCCAAAAAGGTGTCAACAGTCAAAGTGGTCAGCTTTACTGGTAGATAACCCAGGCATTGTCAGTCACGTCAATGCTGACAGTAGCTAAACACTGCACAGGACATCCTTTGTTTGGATCTCCTAAGAGATGCAATCTCTCACTGATTGATCAACCAATATATGTTGAACAATTTGATTTAGTAGTGATGGAAAATAAGTGTACGCTTACAATTCCTCCGCCATTACATCGACGACTTGGCAAAGATATTAAAAAAAAAAAAGAGGAGAGCCTAGGGGTGGGGGGTGGGGGTGGGGGGGTGGGGGGGGTGGGGAGAAAATAAGAAAGAAACATCAGGGAACTATATCATTAATGTGAATTCCTTCTCTAGCAGCATCAGGTGACCATTGTAACCGATCTTGAA
>JADBJO010002685.1:212500-220000 GCA_016801955.1 Conus betulinus | reverse complement strand
CACACACACACACACACACACACACACACCCGCGCGCGCACCACGCGCGCACGCATGCACGCGAGCGCGCGCGCGCCCACACACACACACACACACACACATACACACACACACACACACACACACACACACACACTCACAATGCTCCAAACAACCAACTAACTAGCACACATTCACAAAAAGAACCTCATACCTCTCGTTGCTGTATCGATCTCTGTGACTACAGCCTACATAGAAACAACAGATGGCTTGCATCCAGCAAAGTCATCACACACTAGTTTGACAGTGCTTGTTTGGTGCCTGGCCGGTTCTCGCCTACTGCTGTGTCTGTTCCAGCATTTTCTTTTCGTGTGTGCGTGTGTGTGTGTGTGTGTGTGTGTGTGTGTGTGTGTGTGTGTGTGTGTGTGTGTGTGCGTGTGTGTGTGTGTGTGTGTGTGTGTGTGTGTGTGTGTGTGTGTGTGTGTGTGTGTGTGTGTGTGTGTGTGTGTGTGTGTGTGTGTGTGTGTGTGTGCGTGTGTGTGATGTCCCATCTCCTGTGCCATCTCAGTGTCATTGCACTCACGCTGCTCATTCCGACTCTCTCATCCACAGCCATAGCCCAGTCTGGTCCACCGTAACCCGGCACCGGCAATCTACAGGGAGCAGTTAATATCAAGTCGTCAGGAGGCAAGCCACAGGAGAACACACTGCACTGCCGCCGAGTCACTTCGGTGGTGTTCAGTGGCGCCTGTTCTGATCTAACACACGCAGGACACCACCTACTAAGCCCCCTACTTAAGGACAATAATTGCTTAGTCGCGGAGACGGCGTGAGTGAGCTCTCCCTCCGGAGGGCGCCACCACGCACGTGCAGCGACGGCCCACATCAATTCGCCGATGCTGGTGACCACGACGGAATCAAACCAAGACCATAGACATGGAGAGGAAATCGAAACTGCGGCCACCACGACAGCAGAAAATTAAGGGCCACGGAATTTGATACTTTTTTTTTTTTTTTAAATGCGGATCAGTGAGAATAAAGATGATGCTACGGATATCCATTCCGGTCTGAGACTGCATGGCAGAGCTGTACTCATAACTTACTTTCATAAAAACATCCCCAGCGTCATCCACGCCAGAGAGAAACAGAACCTGCAGTTTTGATCAGGAAATTTTTGAGCAATGCCCTCTGAGACGCATCCATTTAGTTAATGAAACTCGACTGTGTGGTCCCGGTCTTCCCAAATGAGACCGTACCAAACTCAACTCTGGGTAGGAAGCTGGTCAGGGCAGAAAAAAAAAATTCTACATGGCTCTGATGGGGAATCGAACCCATGACCTCCCAGCCAGGCGTTCTGGACGCTAACCACTTCGCCACTGCAGCTGGTTGTTCCAGCATTTTCTGTTGTGGTAGTGCTAGGGGATGATAAACGCAACGGGAGAGAAGAAAGGGAATGGAGGAGGGAAATTCAAGGGATGAGGAAAAGGAACGGGAGGGGAAGAATTATGCATGGTCTCAACAAAATGTGTGTTGAACTTTTCCCATTATCTTCTTACTCTGTAATTAGCATGTTTCCCGCCACGTATACTTTTTCATCTTAATATGCGAGCATTGTTTCCCTTTCTTTTCTTTTTTTCAATGGGTGGGGGTGAGCTAGGGGTCAGGGGGCCTCATCTTCCGTGTCAAGTCAACTATGTCACTTCCGCTCTTCCACACACCCACTCAGCCATATTAAAACTAATCTTGTCCCAGCTCTAATGCTGGACGTCCGCACAGAGCAATCAGGTACATGGTTTTTAAAGACAACTCGCAAGAGGAGACCCCGCCACGCTGCTGAGTCAGGTAGCTGTCTTCGATGCTCCTTTTGCATGTGTTGCTACTTTTGAGACGATGATTTATTCTTGGTTCCACTTTTCTTTTTGGCCATATTTGTAAACTCTGTCAAAGACAAGAATTACGGTTTCACCGAGTTTAGGCTCAGCGAAAACATTTTGAGCTTTTAGAAACAGTAGACCTGTTTCTGGAAATAAAAAATGAGGGGAAGATAACACCTATCTTTGCGCTGCAAAGAGAGTTATCTCTTCTCAGTTTATGGGTTAAGCATAGACAGAGTCAACGATTGAAATCAAAGCGCACGATAACGATAGAGACATCGACTCTCTGAATTACAGGCGCACCATGCTACATCGATGGTTTAGGGGCTTCTCTCTCACTGATTGCACCATTTAGCCAACTAAGGTGAAAAATTGCTTTGGGCATGCCCATCAGCGACATCTGTCCCATGAAAACGGGAGGATAACTCTCACTGAAAGCGAGCTATAACACAGATAACTCTCTTGCAGATTTTCGAACATCGTCTATCGTGTAGGATGGTCTATCAAAGACTAAATTTAGGAGACTAAGAAAGGGTTACTATTGCTAATTTTCTATTATTTGTTTTTAGAAACACGAACTCTAATTACAAGAAAAAAAAACAGCACTCAGTATATGTGAAGTCAGTGTAAATTTTAACGTCAACGTTAAACTACATAAGAACATAACGTTAAAAAAAATGAGAAAAAAAAAAGAAAAAACGGTGAGGTCCCTGAGTCAGGCCTGGAACTGATTAACGCCGAGTGTGGAGGTACAGCCCTTGCCTCAGCCGCTGTGTCCGTCAAGACGTGCAGAGGCTCACCGCCAGGTCAGTAGTGGAATTATGTAGAAAAGAGACTTGAGGATTCTACGTCAAAACGACGTGGAGAGGTTGCCCGCCAGGTCAGTAGTCCGACGTGATCTTCTGTGTGGGTGTACCCTGTGGGACTTCGAACTGTATTCGTGAGCGGCTCTGCTTGCCGTGTGAAGACTGTGACTTGGGCTCTTTGCAGCCAGCTGTGTGGACTGTGTCTGTTGGGACACTACTGACGGTGCCAGTGAGAACGGTGCTAGAAAAGAATTATTGGATGTGTCAGTTTTGAGAGCGACGGTTGAAGCTCCCTGTGTTTGTTGAATGTCCTTGCTGATGGTGCCGTGTATTGATTTTATGCCGATTCATATTGAGATGTGTTTTATCTTTTCATGGTTCAGACAGCATATAAAACAAAGCAACTTAATTTGTGCGTTGCCTGGATGTCCACCTTCGTGTGGTGTGGGTGGGTGTGGGGGGAAAATCGTTACACGCATCTAAACTTTTGAAAGTGAGTCAAAACAGTCATACAACAGCACCACGCCATCCGTAACAGTATACAAACAAAAACAATAAAGAAACAAACATAAATGCATACACATCGTATATGTTTGCCAGTGTGTGTGTGTGTGTGTGTGTGTGTGTGTGTGTGTGTGTGTGTGTGTGTGTGTGTGTGAGAGAGAGAGAGAGAGAGAGAGAGAGAGAGAGAGAGAGAGAGAGAGAGAGAGAGAGAGAGAGAGAGGAGAGAGAGAGAGAGAGAGAAAGGAGAGAGAGAGAGAGAGAGAAAATAGAGCATGTGTGTATGTGTGTGTGTGTGTGTGTGTGTGTGTGTGTGTGTGTGTGTGTGTGTGTGTGTGTACTTACTGCTTGCACCTGCGTTTCACTGTGTATGTGCGTGCGTGCGTGCGTGCGTGTGTGCGTGCGTGTGTGCGTGCGGGCGCGCGCGCGCGCGCGCGCGCGTGTGTGTGTGTCGTTCAACTCAATGCAATCTCGACACCAAACAACAAACAAGAAAAATGGAACGCAATACAACCGAACGACACACAAGGCGTACATTACAGTAAAATGCTCTGTAGCAAAACACGTTGTAGGGCAATTCAACACAACACGCCAAAACACAATGCAAAACACTGTATTCCCGAAGGCTGGGTGTGGCTACTTTAACGGCGAGCTTTACAACGGTCGCATACGCAGAAATCTGACCAACTTAGTACCCCAGAGTCCTCGCAGACGAGTCAAGAGAGATTACGCTACAATTCTACACATATGAAAATCTTAAGAAAATCGGCGAAGCATCACAACACGCACATAACAACCCCAAACTAATGCAACTTGCAATACCCATCTAGCTAGAACACATGCGACAAGAGGCTATCAAAACACGGAAACATTGGGAAGTTGTAAGTTTTCCCATGAATGCCATCCTGACGCAAACACATAGCAGTGACGACGACGACGAGACGACGACGACGACGACGACGACAACAACAACAGACAGACAAATATATGTACAAACACAAACTTACATTCATTCACGACTGACGCACTCTTTAATTCTGGACCATGTTCTCACAAAACAAGACAGACTCAACGTTGACGAAACAGATGTCCCTTACTTACTTATAGCCATTTTTGCCCCGGAAGTGGTACAATCGGCCGGAAACGCGTTGTCTGCTGGGTGCATCAGGACTGTAATAATAGTAGCAGGAGACTTGGCTATACGATTTCTTCACCCGAGCAAAGCCCACTATACGGATAATGGGCGGGTAATCCACATCGTCGAAGTGAGCCGCATAGATGAAGGCATCGAAGACACTGTCTAGGACTTGCCACTGGGGGTAGCCTTTCCTTAGAGGGGCACCTGACCAACGGAGGATACTGTGAAAGAGGTTGTCGTCGATAGTTAAGGGTCTGCCCTTTGGCCTTGCGGGTGGACTGTTATCTGTCAAAGAGAAGACAGAAATAACCAGTGACATTCCGAGTCACACACACACACACACACACACACACACACACACACACACACACACAACACACACACACACACACACAGAGAGAGAGAGAGAGAGAGAGAGAGAGAGAGAGAGAGAGAGAGAGAGAGAGAGAGAGAGAGATGTTTATTTCTGACCCATCACACTCACATATACACACACGAACACACGCGCGCGTGCGCACCCACAACTAAAATGTTGCTTGCGCTGATTTCAAGAAAGACGTACATAAACGGATGAAACGGATGACACAAAACTACGTAAAGGATATCCAACTCGTAATACCCCAGACTAGGACTGATCGAGGTATCCCAAGTAGCACGATTTTTTTAAAGCATTTAGTCAGCTCTTTACAGTTACTAAGTCGTTACATGTGTACAGATATTAATAATTTTCTCCCCTTTTGACTGGGTAGTGAAAGATGAAGTGTAGCTGACGTTTTGCGATGTCAGAAACGAAGGGACAATAAAGTGAAGCATTTATAGATTATTTTTTTAACTGCCTCTAACAAATCTTTTCTAAACTTGACTCGGAAAACACAGTCATGTATCTTACTGACAATAGTACAACTCAAAAATAAAACCGAGCGTGTGAATGGTTAAACATTTGTATAATCTCCTGAATTCACTGCTCGCTGGTTATTTTCTTTTCTTGCTCCGCTTTTAACATTACGTTTTCAACGGTTTCTTTCTTTTAAAAAAAAAATCAAGCCTTATCCCGAACGACCATCAGTGTAATCATGTCCCAGTACATTTTGCTCTAACAAAGACTTTAACCGTTCCACACCTAATTGCTGATATCATGAACAGAATGTTTGAGTCAACATAGCTATTTGGCTCTAAATACGCCTCTTGGGATCTGAAGCAGAATTCAATCAGTTTATTAAACCTGACGCACAACTAACAATGTACGAAGAATATTTTCCTTTACGTACCTCCATACGTGGATCGAATTAAAATTTTACAAGACAACGAATTTTTTTTTCACTAGGCAGATAAGAACTGTTTCGATTACACATAACCCAACTACTCCACAGATTCCAGCCGCATACATGAATATCAACTAAACATTGTGCAGCTGAAAACAAGGGGATATTGTATATCATTGCGCTCATAAAATCGAATATCTTGCCTCTAATTTCAGCAGGAACAATCATCACAAAATTTAGCGGTCAAGCTAAACATTTGCAAAACTTTTAATATTTACGATTTTCTATAGCTTTCTCCCCATAATAACTCGGCGTGATGCTCCTCAAATACCGTTGACTTGATTTTATCTAAATTTACAGTTTACCGAAATAAATTGAAAGCTCCTTGTTGTTATCTTTGTATCTGGAGTCAAGAGGGGGCTGGAAAAAAAAACAGTAATAAAAAAAAAAAAAAATCGAAAGTGACTAGAAATAAACTTATTTCCTGACAGCCCCGAAAAAAGGTGGAAACCATGTTTACCCTGTCTACATCCTCCTCTGCAATTTCAGAAATCACAATTAAAAAAAAAAAGTACAGGGTTAGAGCATCGCCCTGCTTGACTCTTCATGGGCACCCACAGAAGTCAGAACTTTTCGCACAGGATCTAATTAAGGATTTATATGAACCATACACTGCTTTAACATTCTGTTCATGTTACGTAATGTGTGAACTTGCTTCAGAAAATCCATACTTTCCACCTGTCAATATATCAAAAGCCTTTCTGTGGTCTATAAATGAAACGTACATTTCACCTCATCCCTTGTCATACAGTATTCTTTCACTGCTGGCCTACACATGAATGTGTTGACAGGTTCAGATAACCCCTGGCCCAAACCTGCTGATTTGCAGCTTTTTTTTAGTGTGGATTCCGCTCAAGGACACAAGTACATGTTGACATATCGATGGACACTGTGCTACAGTACTTAATAAAACTATTATTTTTGTCCTCATTTCTTTTAGAAAAGACAAACACATTGATTACGAACACGATGAGCTATCCACAAGCGTACTTTAGACCCATTCTGACAGTCTACTTTCAAATATACAGACAGAAGAGTTTCGTCGCCATGTTTAAACTGGCAGTCATATCAAAATTGTTTTTGGATACATGTACACTCAAGAATACTTGATGTATGCTGTAAATTAACTACTACCGAATCGGGTTGCGTTTTGATCATTCTTATTGATGTCTCAGTATGTCTAATAGTGAAGAATGGACTAAAATAAGGCGGCTGACAAGAAGGTGTGTTACCCTTGGAGTGGCAGAGGCACAAGAGAGAGAATGCAATTGTCATACAAATAAAACTTTCTTGACTCAAACTTTCACTCGCAGTCTTACACGATCTCCCGTATTCAACCTTTCTTCTTATTAGAACGCAGTTTCCTTTTGGATTCCTTATACATTTAACCCCTTTTTTTGAAATTGTGTTTACAACGATCTTTTCAATAATTTCTTCAGAAATTTCGTACACCAATTTCTCCTCCCTGACATCAACAATTGATGAAAAGATTACTTAGCGCACACTAATCAATAGAACAAACCTCACAGGCTTCAATTTTTGTTTTTGAACCAGATGTGTGTGTATGTGTATGTGTGTGAGTGTGTGTGTGTGTGTGTGTGTGTGTGTGTGTGTGAGGAAATGGGAGTGTGAAACCGTGTTTTTCTGTATATGTATGTTAAAATGGTGATGATTAACTACTGACTAGAGCACAGATGAAATGTGAAGATTTGTAATGGGTTCAGCTCGGTTATGAAATACTGACAAGAACAAAAAAAATGAAACATAAAAGTGTCTGGTAAAGTGTTCTGTACTGTAGTTGGTCGTAGCTCAAACTGATAGTTTGCATTGAAATTGTTTTGTCACACACACGGTGCATATCGACGTTCGCTCTGAACACG
>JADBJO010002685.1:207500-210000 GCA_016801955.1 Conus betulinus | reverse complement strand
AATGAGGCTGCGGGATACACAGTTGCTTCGCGTTGGCGTCTTTCGCCGGTGGGCTCTGTGGTCATGAAACATCGGCTTGTACAACCAAGGACGCTCCCGTGGAGGGTCTGTCATGTCACGTCCGGTGGCCAATATACAATATCCCACCAGGGATCAATTGTGTCCCTTGACGTCTTCATGGGATGCCCCGTTCGTGTCTGCACCCCATGTCAGCTGTTGACGGGGCTGTTGCACAGAACTTCTCTAGGTCCTACTCAAACATTTGGCCGTATGTTTGTAGTCCCAGTTCTTATAGAACAGGGAGTACTTTAGAATGGGAACGAAGAAATGCTGTCTGTGTGTCTGTGAATCTGTCTGTCTATGTGACCGTGGTCAAAATGTGTTCCACCCGCTCCAGAAAAAAAAAATACTAGGCCGATCTTCCTGAAAATTTGTAGGTATGTTCATTATGGGTCAAGGATGATCCCCGATGTTTTAGTTTACCCCGTTATAACAGTTACTAACGGTTGTCACGACCTGTAACGGTTTTTCTTCTTTATGGAATATCTCAAAAAATATATTGGCCGATCTTTGTGAAAATGTGTAGCTATGTTCATTATGGGTCACAAATAATGCCTGATGCTTTAGTTTACCGGTACAGCCGTTACTAACGGCTGTAATGGCCTGTGACGGTTTTTTTCTTCTTTATGGAATATCTCCGAAAGTACTTGGCCAATCTTTGTGAAAATTAGCAGGTATGTTCAATATGGGTCACGGATAATGCCCGATGTTTTATTTACCCCGTTATAACAGTTACTAACGGCTGTAACGGCCTGTAACGGTTTTTCTTCTTTTTATGAATATCTCAAAAAGTACTTGGCCGATCTTTCTAAAAATTTGTAGGTATGTTCATTATTGTTCACGGATCATGCCCCCGATATTTTAGTTTGCAGTTATAGCCGTTACTAATGGCTATAACGATCCATAACGGTTTTTCTTTTTTTATGGAATATCTCCGAAAGTACGTGACCGATCTTTCTGAAATTTTGTAGGTATGTTCATTATGGTTCACGGATGATGCCCGATGTTTTAATTTACCGTTATAGCCGTTACTAACGGCTATTCTTCATGGAATATCTCAGGAAGTACGTGGCCGATATTTTTGAAAATTGTGGGTATGTTCATTATGGTCACGGATGATGCCGGATGTTTAAGTTTACTGTTATGGCTTTTACTAATGACCCACAATGGTTTTCTTCTTGATGGAAAGTCTCAGAAAGTTCTTGGCCGATCTTTCTTAAAATTTGTAAGTATGTTCATTATAGGTCACAGATGATGGCTGATGTTTACCAGAATAGCCATTACTAAGGGTTATACCAGCCAAAGACGGTTTTCCTCTTTATGGTATATTTCACGCGTATTCAGGATAAACTGGGAGTACGTTTATATGCTTTGCATCTTGTTTTTTTTCTCTCTCTTCTTTTACTTCTCAATTTTCCTAGGAAATAGGATGTGAGTATGTGTGCGTGCGTGTGCGCGAGCGCACGCGCGCGCGCGTGCGTGTTTGTGTTGTGTGTGTGTGTGTGTGTGTGTGTGTGTGTGCGCGTGTGCGTGCCTGCGTGCGTGCGCGCGCGTGTGTGTGTGTGTTTGTGTGTGTGCATGATTGTGTGTGTGTGTGTGTGTGTGTGTGTGTGTGTGTGAGAGAGAGAGAGAGAGAGAGAGAGAGAGAGAGAGAGAGAGAGAGAGAGAGAGACAGAGAGAGAGAGAGAGAGAGAGAGAGAGAGAGAGACAGAGACAGAGAGAGAGAGAGAGAGAGAGAGAGAGAGAGAGAGAGGAGAGAGAGAGGAGGAGAGAGAGAGAGAGAGAGAGAGAGAGAAAGAGAGAATGGGGGTACATTGTTATCTGTTCTGATCTAAACTGAGAACTAACACATTCCACAAACTACATGCAGTTTTTGGTAAAATGATCTTTAAAAGGAATCATCCTTAAAACTATGACAGTATGCGGCAGTCTGAGGAAAAGTATTTTTCAATGCTTAAAACAAACGAATACACAGCAAAACAAAACAAAACAAAGCAATAATAATAAATAATAATGATAAAAACGCACGATACACGAGAAAAACTAACAGAATAAGGAAATGGCAAATAGAAAGAAATCAGTCACGTCACGCATACACACACACAAACATACACGCGCGCGCTCTCTCACACACACACACACACACACACACACACACACACACACACACACACACACACACACACACACACTTTTGCCATTGGGCACAAATCACCAATCAACGTTTCACACAGGCACGTCTGCCTTTCCTCTTCCTCTTTGCCTGTGACCCGAACCTGAAAATCTCAGAATAGAAGACACTATGGACAGTCCGTGATTTGTAACCACGTTCTCCTCTCTCCACTACTGTAACTATATAGTCACCAACTCTACAGAATAGGCAGGCAGCAGATAGTACTGATCACGACCAAAGCCGTCTACAATAACTGCTTATCATTGT
>JADBJO010002685.1:190000-197500 GCA_016801955.1 Conus betulinus | reverse complement strand
TTAAGCAATTTGACTGACCATTCCCAACATGTTGATGCGTAACCAACGTCTGGCTGGATGTATGTTTTTTGATCACCACGAACTCAGTGCTATACCCCTGTGCCAATAACATTCCCCCCTTCCCCCCCCCTCACCCCCCTCTTTCCCATGACAACGTCCACTCACACAGTGTGTCAAGTGACACGCAGGGATTATTCCCCGCTGGGTACAAGCCGAGCCAGCAAATAGCCCGCAATTTACTGAAGATGTCGCAAAGCGATTTGGCTTTGCAGGGGAACTGTCAACCTGCCTATTGCGAGAAGACGCCGGCTGTGCCACAAGTATGTCGGCGGAATGGGGTTTCTATGAGCATGACATTTTTTTTTTTTTCTTCTGCGTATTCAGGCTGATACTCCAGCGAACACTCCCTATATAGACAGACGAGGATAAATCCCATCTACCCAACAAAGGGAGTTTGTTGTGTGTATGACCGTTTTTTTTTTTTTTTCCCCCACCATTAAGACAGCAATACTCCATCTTCAGGAAAGATGCATGCTATGTGTGATGTGCAGTCCATACCAATGGCCAAACTGGCCTTCTCTTCCGAAAGTTGGTGATGGGATTTCACGTGTGTGCAAGATGTTATGCGTGCGTTCACACACAGAATCTCGGTTTATTTCGAAGGACTGTATGGGAAATGGAGTCAGAATCAATGTTAACTCCGGCGAAAATCCCCCTGTACCGAAACGGCCCGGCGGAGATTCGAACCCGCAACCCCAGGATCATCAAGGTTATGAGTCGGGCGCTCTACCACTGAGCTCTCTTGCGGCCCCCCATGGCATGTTGAGGTCTCGTTGTTTACCGCATACATTCTCACCCCACCACACAAATTGTCACTAGCAGACAACAGTTTGTACTGGATGTGAAAGCAATATATGTCGCCTCCAGCACGCATTGTTTGTTGCTCAGACAACAACAACAATTTATAAAAAAAAAAAAAGGATTCGTGCCGGGTCTTGTGGCATTGTCTGGGCCCTTGTACTAATTGGACGGGAAGAAATGAAACTAGCTGCTACTTCCTGACGACCTTGACCAAACGACTCACATAGTTCGGGTCCTTTGTCCCGTGCACTTAGCAAATAACACTCAGGAACGCGACTGTAAATTAATGTTTCGCGAAGACTTCCGTGCTTAGCAGAATGAAAATGAAAGGGATTTGGATTTTTTTTTTCTGCATTTGCAAGTAGTTGCTAGACGGAAACTTCAAATCTTAAAGTACTGCTCGTGTTCTTCGTTCATTCAAACAAAAAAAAAATTACTTATGATCACCCAGCATGTGACAGTTCTAACATCAGATGATAAAGCTACATCTCATTTGCTCACTTCATTCGATGTGTTCACGATACGCAAGCAACACGGTTTCTAAGGCTAGGTCGGCCACGACACAATACGAGAAATGCAAGACTTAAAAATCCTTCTCTTTTCGGTAGCTTGCATAAGTCATTTTTGTTTTCCATTGACATATTCTTCTCATACCAAACTCATACACCAGACGACAAGGAACTTGGACACAGTCAAAACGCCAGAGTTACGAAATCATATTTTGGCAGTGTGTGCAGGCAGTGAAGAAGGAAGGGGTGTGGGGGGGGGGGGGGGGGGGGGGAGGTGGGGGGACTATAATGGGAAACATATAGCTATGTCACACTGAATCACCAGAATGACAACGCGTACAGATGGTGAAAATGTCCGATACGATGGAAGAATTTGGAGAAGCATGCACACATGGTGGTAATATGTTTCATACGTCAGTGGAAAATAGGACAAACATGAGCGAGGTGTAGAATATCCGGTCCACAAGGATATAGTGAACTGTGTTATGGGGCTCTGTCTAACCTCTGGCAGACTAATCTCTATTCGCATGAAGACAAACCCCTTTTCCATCGCCATCATAAAGGTCTATGCTTCAACGATAGGCCCTGATGAAAATGAGGTAGAAGACTTCTATGACCAGCTGCATGCACTTGCAGATCGAACACCAAACAAAGACATCCTAGTTTTGCAGGGCAACTGGAGTGCTAGAGCAGAAGAGGAGGCCTACAAAAAAAATTACTGGAAATATGTGGCCAATCCTGCAATGACGGTATTAATGACATGGGCCTTAAACTCCTGGAATCTGCCAGCTGTAAGGACCTTCGGCTGGCTCACACCAACGGCTAGCACAATGTATCTAGAAGCTGGACACGGCACTCTTCTGACGGAAAGGTCAGGGATCAAATTAAGTATGTCTTGGTGCAAACACATGAGAAGCTTTCCTAAAACTGACATTGGCAGTGACCGCGATTTGGTCATGATAACCTTCAACCTGGAAATGAAAAGATCAGCAAGCCATAACACACTGGGCTCATATTTGACCTTGATGAAAAACCCGAAGACCCAAAAGTACTAGAAGACATCCCAGCAATCACTGGGGAAAATTTGCACCATTCATCACTCTTGGTGCTGATGAGAGCACAGACAGAGATACATTAATCACCAACTTCCACACGGCAGTGAGCGAAAGAGCCAGGGAGATCCTGAGCAAGCACCACCTAGTGAAGGACCCCTGGATAACAACTGATGTCCTCAACCTGAGCGACAAGAGAAGAGAACTGAAGAACAAGAAATAAATGCGAAAGAATGAAAAGAAATACAAAAATGGTAAGAAAAACACGATAGCAGCCAAAGAAAAGATGGATAGAAGACCAGTGCTGTGAAATTAAAGATTACTTGATGAGAAACAACAGGCGGAACGTCTACCAAACTGTGAAAAATCTCACAACCACAAAGCAACGCCGAATCTCAGTCACGTAGGACAAACCAGGGAAGCGCCTCACTGAAGGACTGGAAATCATTTCTAGATATACGAAACACTTTTCTCAATTGTATCATCAGGGAGTTCCAGGAAATCCAGAAGTTTTAAAAGTAGCTGTCACCAACAACACAGAACACCACCCCATCCTCTGTGAAGAAGTTGAGACAGCGGTACAAACACAGAAAAGGGCATTGCTGCTGGAACAGACTCCTGCGTACCAGCAGAAGTAGTCCAGGTCGGGGAGATTCAATGATCAGCGCCCTAACAACAACCTGCATTAAGATCTGGCAGACAGGAGCATGACCCATGCCCTGGACCCAATCACTTATAAGTTACCATCCCAACTAAAGGCAACGTGCAGCAATGTAAGATTTTCCGCACTATCAGTCTGATCAGCCACTCAAGCAGGGTCCTGCTGAGGATCATACTGAGCAGACTGAAGCCAGAGGAAGGACAGAGTATTGCAGGTTTCAGGGTAGGACGCAGAACTACAGAACAGATCTTCAACCTCAGGACATTTGGCGATACATATCTTCAACATCTCCAACGTTAACATCAACATCTACAATGTCTTTATAGACTTCAAAAAAGCTTTTGATCGAGCTTTGCATGCAGCGTTATGGGCAACTATGAAGGTGTGTCACGTCAACAGCAACCTGGTCAGAACCACAAAACAACTAGATGACAAAGCCACAAATTCGGTCCTCTACAAGGGCAGAACAGGGGAGTGGTTCAGGGCTACAGTTGGTGTTCGACAGGGCTGCACACTCTTTCCCACATTGCTCCACATCTTTCCTAGAAAGTCTAATGGCAGATGCACAGAAGGACATGAATGGATAATATTCGCAGGAGACGACCCAATTACCAATTGGCGTTTTGCCGACGACATCGATGGGTTAGCAGGAACAGAGCAATAGCTAGCTATCCAAACTTGTTGAACGCCTTGACAAAACATCAACAGCCTACGGCATGGAAAATAGTGCCAAAAAAGGACCAAACTGATTACCAACAATACTAATAGCAACAGCACTGACATCGCGGTCAGAAACCAAAAACTTGCAGACAGTCCAAAACTTCAAATACCTTGGTTCCATGATTTCAAACGAAGGTTCGAAGCCCGAAGCACAGGCCAGAACAGCCCAGACAATTGCAGCATTGGCAAAACTGAATTCCATCAAAATGACAAGAACATCACCATCAGCTCCAATACCAGACCTTTCTCTATGACCGTGAGACATGCGACTCTAACAGCTGAACCACAAAGGAAAATTCAGGCAATGGAGATGAGATACTTTAGAAGAATTCTTGGCTTCTCGTATAGGAATCGCATGATCAGTGATGAGGTTCAAACGCATAAAACTGGCCACTATATGATATGAAGATCTGCTGAACACTGTGAAAAAAAAAACCCCCACGCAAACTGATGTCGTATGGCCATATATCATGGTCACCAGG
Organism: Conus betulinus; assembly: GCA_016801955.1. NCBI lineage: Eukaryota > Metazoa > Mollusca > Gastropoda > Neogastropoda > Conidae > Conus > Conus betulinus. The sequence goes on along the minus strand of JADBJO010002685.1, from coordinate 193,215 downwards.
GCTTGCAAAAACCACACTGCAAGGAACAGTGCAAGGAAGAACGTTGCTAAAGCGACAGGAAAGCAGCATCAGAGAGTGGGCAGACTTGTCACTCGTGGGGAGCTTGCGGCAGGTGGAAGATCGACAGGAATGGAGAAAGACTGTTGCCCAAACTTGTCACGGTGCCCCAGCGGCCAGTTAGGCCAAAGGATTAATGATGATGATGATGATGATGAAAGTGATGATGATGATCGTCATGATGTAATGATGATGATGATGATCCCGACGACGACGACACCTGATGATTTACAATGAATATGATCATTAAATTTCCTACGTAGCGATACTCACTCCCGAGAAGACAACACGACAGTTCGCTCCACTCCGGCTGTTGCCGGTCACATTGGACACGTCTTGGATTTTTTATTCTTTCTTTCTTTCTTTTTTTTTTTTCCAAGGTAAACTATCACATACATTGTATGCTACTCGGGCAGGCTTGAAGAATTCACAGAGGCGATGAACAAGGTGTTCCTCTGGAAACTTCCTTGTGGCTCTCTACCACTATTTGTGCGGCTTGTTCTCAGTCTGAAAGACTGCCTGTGGCGCGGCATGCAAGCATCAGAAGCTCAGACACGTTACAGGAAAACAGTGTATTGTTTCACATGGTAAATCTCACTCATACAGCCCTATTGAATGATTGGCACAAGGCTGTTTATTCGTCGTAACTGCGCTTCATTCATTGAAGAAGATGTCCTATTATGTTCTAACGTGCCATCATGATAGACATCATAAGTAAGTGGATTTACATTCAAGAAAGTAGAATACATCCGTGTTCAGGCCACATTCTTCTTCTTAATAATCTTCAAGGTTCTGTAAAGTTGTACTTTCTGATCATCTTTAGCATTTCCAGTCCATTTGCGAACCAGCAACAAAACCTTTTTTTCTGAATACTAAAAAATGATGAATAAATAAAAATCTCCTTGTTGTTGTTGATGTTGTCATCGTCGTTGTTGTTGTTGCTGCTGTTGTTGTTGTAGAGGGGCATATGGCTGATGATCGTGAGTTCAAAGTACTTGTGAGATGGGATTTTTTTTTTTTTTTTTTTTTTTTTTTTAAACTCTCTCCGTCATTCCAGCAGTAAACTGGAGCCTGATTTAGTTCAGGGGAGGTGAAAAGCGGCAGGAGTGGGATGGTTCCGTCTTTTACATGCCGTTCCCTAGACACGGTGACCACGTGACCGTCACACTCTTCTACGGCTAGTAAGCCATGGGAACTCAAACTTTCTTTATTTTTTTTTATTTTTTTTTTTGTTAATCGAACAGTATTAAATCCAGTCATGCACAAAATTTCACTAATGTTTGAAATGCAACATTGGTCAACACTAGAATAAATTTCCAATAATATTTGATGAGCTTTGTGTGGTATCATTTCCAGACGTGTGTGTGTGCAACAGCCTAAACCAGTATCTTCGGCAAGCGGCATATGGGTTCCAACACCACATGTATCTGGCAAGGTAACATCACCAGCTGCTGGGCTGGGGCTGTGGACAGGGTGTCGGAATGAGTGGCGTGGGTAACCATATACCAATTAACAACAACACCCAGCAATGTTTTGGTTTGCTCTGTCTGACCTCTGGCAGACTAATCTCTATTCGCTTGAAGACATGTGTACGTTTTCCCAAAACTCGAGTCTGTTCAAATCTCCTTACGTACCCTGGCTTGGGCAAACGCAGCAGTACTGGCTAGATTTTTGCAGAACAAGATAACGGAAAGTGTTTACTCTCATTCTTTGCAATTTTGAAAGTCTACCAAGTTAGTAAGCCAAAGCTCTGGCATGTCCTCTGTTAGTGCTATGTGCAATGCATCCCCAGCAGAGGTCATGGTTTGTAGTAAAACTGTATTCTAGAAACAACTATCCCCCCCCCCCCCCCCCCCCCCCCCAAGTTTTCTACCGTAGAACCATTTTCCACGCTTTCCCATGAATCTTCCCGTTGTCACTGTTTACGTTTAGTTTCATGTTGTCATAACAAATCTTTGAAACATACAACTGAGATCTATGGCAGTTTGGTGTGAATGACAGCTAGTCTTTCATCTGTGAAGAGTAAAATATATAATTCCATAGCTTGTTTATTCATATGCGTTGCTAATTGATTATAAGAATGGCTAAATGATCATAAGAAAAGAAGTCAGACTCATAACACACCCTTGATTTACTCCAACCGGAGTTTCAAACATGACTGTCCGCTCACAATTTGCCTGGACGTACGACAAAGGCGGCTAGTAAATCGCTGTAGCGGAGGTAGGCATTTCTTTACACCTTGAATTCTAACGTAAAAGTTATTCATGTCAAACAGAGACAAAGGCATTGCTAAACTCAGCAAACGCAGCACAGTGTTTTTGAGTATGTGTTACTCATAGACCTATGAATAACAATATTTAAAGTTAATGCCTAACTAATGAACAGTAGAATGTTTTAAACAAAGTTCTGTTTAACGCTCTAAAATGTCTGTAATTTTCGAACTATGCGTAAAGTCGGGTCCTCAGAACTGTTGTGACGCGTTTAGAGATAATAATGAAGAGCAGTACCTTTCTATAATATCAACATTTTTTTTTAGACCGCCTTTCTTGCGCAATGAACAAATTAAAAAAAAAAAATATAAGGCTCCGCCGAAAAAAAAAAAAAAAAAGTTGACAAATGAATCACAGACACAAAACTTACGTTTGTGTCTACTTGTTTCAGCGGAGCCACATAATACTTTTAAAAAATTTTTTATTTCCGCCTTCAGTGCCTCACTTTGCAGCTTGTCTATTGTAATAAAAAAAAAAAAAAAAAAAAAGCCATATCCCACTCCTGTGTGAAAACTCTTTGGAAATCCTATTTGAATAATTTCCTCGGGAAAGAAATGGATCCTTTCAAACACCATTTTGTAATACCTCAATTGAAAGAAAGTCTATTCCTTCTGCTTTGCCATTTTTCAGTTTTTCTATGGCCTAAAAAAAGAACATTTGCTTCTGAAATAATTTTTATTTAGAATGTGTTCTGGGTTCTGCAACACATTGGATTCAGGATCATGATCGTTTTTGCATTCTTCGCAACTGCTTTGAAATACTCTCTGGAAACGATTGAGTATCAGTCCTTTGCAGTGATATTATTGTCAATTCTTTATCCCCACAATCAAAAGTTTTGTTTTTTTTTTTGTCTCTCGCCCAGCACTTTGATCAATCGCTGATGTCGTT
>JADBJO010002685.1:182500-185000 GCA_016801955.1 Conus betulinus | reverse complement strand
CCCAGTCTTCCCAACTGAGTCCGCAGCAACTCAACTCTGGGTAGGAGCCGGTCGGGGGCAGAAAAACCCCACATGACTCTGATGGGATTCGAACCCACGACCTCCCGGGCGGGAGTCTGCGACGCTAACCACTTCGCCACGGCGGCTGGTTGGTTTGCATATTGTTGGCTATAGAGTGTAGTAAACACTTGAAACATTAGTTCTGGCTTGTGGAAAGGTCCGGGCTGTTTATACAATGGGTAGCTTCGGGGAATCGAACATGAATTTGAAATGGAAGCTATGCATTAACCACTTGGTACACAACTCTTTATTGGCGCTAGTCGCTATGGTGTGTGTGTGGGTGGGTGTATGTATGTGTAGGTGACTAGCAATTCCATTGGTGGAATACAAATGAATCAGGGGGTTATTGGTGCAAATTGTTGCGGTGTAAGTGTTCCAGTGATTCCATTGGTTGAACCTGTTTAATTCGGGTTCTCTTTGAGAATGGATATAAGATGCTCAGAAAACCAGAAAAAGGGTGACTCACTAAGGAAAGGTGCACTCATCCTTTCTTGCTAAGGGCTCAAGAAATTACAGCGAGAAGCAGGGGTTTGCTGTCGCCTCGAAGCCGACGACGGTAGAGGATTTTCTCCTGGGTGGGGACGTAAGACGGTGGAGATTGCTATAGCCTTGGAGCCAACGACGAGAGAGAATTGTCTCCTGTGTGGGGACGGTAGACAGCAAGACGTGTCAACCTGTTGGGGCCTAGGCAGGAAGCTGCCAGACAACGGTGGGGTGTTTGCAGCCGGAGAAGACCTGTGGGAGTGGCCACCAGGAGCCCTTTCCGTGGAGAGGGTGAAGTGCAGTGGAGTCCTGGAGACTCGGTCTGAGGGTGCAACTCGAGCTACGTGGCCAATGTCCCCCAGCTGGGACTTGACCAGTCGGGAGGACACAAACGGTGCGGCAGCTTCGGCAATCCTAGTGGCACTGAGTTTTGAGATGACTGACTGGTCAACCAAAGGAGCACTGGCAAGTTCTGAACGTGTTTTTCTTTTGGTGCTTGTTGGTGTGTAACCAGAGTAGTGGAATGTTGTCTTTCCTGGTCAGTTAAGGATAACTGAAGAAAAGAGATGCGTTATGAGATTATCTGTATGATGTTTTTACATTTTTTTTTGTTGGTGATACAGATGAATTGTGTAGTGTAGGGACGGGTGGGGGCTCGGAGTCCAGTGAAATAAAATTTGATTATTTTCTGTGAAATGCTTTGGTTTCCCGTCACCTTTGTGCGGGCCCGATAAGAGTGACAGAGTTTTTCGTGTGCCTATGTGAGAGCGCAATTTGATAGTGAAGACGTGGATGCTTCTGCCCATACCCCCTCCCCCCCCCCCCCCCCCCCCCCCCCGCATCCCTGTATATGATAATCATATTTTAGTAATGAGGGGAAACGTCGGAGACCCGTCGCTCTCTCTTTTCTTTTCAAACTGCATGTACTCCAAAACCTGTTAAAGATCCTACATTGAAATCATTTCAGCTGTCTTTGCTTTACTGTTATAAAACTCTTTTCGTAACAACTTTTCTAATCCAAACCATTTTGATGACTGTTCTGCTGTATGAAAGGCAAAGCGAGGGGACAATTCCACTAACTCCCCAACTGTAAGTACGATTAGTCAGTGAAGGTGTTTACAAAGTTTTATATGGTTAGGGTTCCGATTTGGGTTAGGACTAAAATACGTTACGGTTTTGTTTAGAATTAAAGTTTGGGTAGATTTACTGTCATGCGTCTTGGAGTCGAAGAGTTCTGTTTGTTTCGTTTGCTTGTTTGGTTAGTTGGTTCGTTATTGCTTGGTTGGTTGATGTTTTTTTTTCTTTTCTTTCTTTTTTTTTTTTTTTTTTTTTTGGGGGGGGGGGGGGAGTTGGGGGGGGGGGGGGTAATCCAAATGACTATACCTAAGACACACATACACGCCGCTAATTTTTTTTCAAAACAGATTATTTCCATCTTGGCGGCCATCGTTTTGGGTCCATCCCGGACATGTGTTACGGACGTTAACAGCTCTTCAAGGAAAGAAAGTCTTTCAAAAATGTGTTACATACCCGGTTACGCATGGCGTCAGTTATGACAGTATTTCCCGGTGGTCCACCGTCATTCACCATTGTTCGTGCATTTACAGTAGGAACAAAGGTATTTCCTTGTCTGTCAGTCAGTCAGTCAGTCTGTCTGTCTGTCTGTCTCTCTGTCTGTCTGTCTGTCTGTCTCTCTCTCTCTCCTCTCTCTCTCTCTCTCTCTCTCTCTCTCTCTCTCTCTCTCTCTCTCTCTCTCTCTCTCACCACTGTAACTCACCATTGTACGTGCATTTGAAGCAGCAACAAAGAGCTGAGTGTGATTTGATTTCCTTTCCTTTCCGCCCCCCCCCCCCCCCCTCTCTCTCTCTCTCTCTCTCTCTCTCTGCGTGTTTTGGGATGTCTGCAAAGGTTTCGCTTTCGATGAAATCATCCTCGGAAATCAGTGAGTAATCTGATC
>JADBJO010002685.1:142500-160000 GCA_016801955.1 Conus betulinus | reverse complement strand
CTTTAAAAAAAAATTGTATGTCCGGTCATACCTTTGATTATATCAAATGTTTTCTAAAGAATCGAAAATTTCAAACTTGAGTAGGGAACACTTATTCGACTACAAGAACTCTTACAATGAGTATTGCTAAAGGATCAATAAATGTTCCTTTCCTATGTTCATTACAAATGCATGATCTACCTAGTAAAATATCCAAAAATGTCATCTTAGTTCAATATGCTGACGATACATGCATGTGGATGGAAGTAACTTAAAAAAATAAAACTCCATTACGTAACATAGACCATACAAAAATCGTATTGAAAGCAGCTTGACTTTATAGCAAAGTATTTGACCAAGAATGGACTAAGTTTGTCTAGAAAAAAAAAAGGTTTGTTTTCAACAGTGGCTCGAATCCCTACAAAATGCCTGTTTTTCAAGATGAATGGTGTAGTTCTTAATTATGCGTCACAACGCCTTCTTCCTTGCGCTGAACTCAGAAGCAATCTGAAGCGATCAAAGCTAAGTGCATTTTCGTTATTTTGTTCGTCTTTGTTTCACCTGAGGAAGACCTAAGAGGTCGAAACGCGTTGTGTGTTGTCTTTCGACTCGTTTGTCCACGTTTCTCTGAGCGGTTCGCTGACATTTACTTAAGATTTGTTATGCGTCACAAGTCAAGTTTTGGGGCGTTTACCTCACATCTAAAATGTCTTGGAATCTCTACATACAGATAATTTGCTAACAAAAGCGAGGAAAATTAAAAAAAATTGCTCAAAATTGTGAGTACACAGAAACACTCGTCTGAGGGGGTTTCATCTCTGAAGACCTTCTGCTGTCAAGCTGTCCCTAGAGTGTCTTCCTACCGAAATAAAATTTATATGGGACAAGGAAATAGTCAGCAGTAAATAACAAACAAGTACGGCAACTCTTGCTCCGACGGTGAAGTAAATACATGGTTATAACTCCCAACCAGTGCTGCTTGCGACAGCGAAGATAACCTGTATTTTTAACTGTTCGTTCGTCCGCGTGTTTGTTTGACCATACTCAAGATGAAAAAGGCTGCTCCAGTCTTAAATCAATATTGATTTGTTGTGGTTTGCTCATATCTCCAGTTGTTGGTGCTGTGTAGATGTGTCAGGTACAGAGTATACGGGCAAGCTGGGGGACATTTTTCTTTTTAATGCTGATCGATGAGAATGAGGATGATGAAGACGATGCCACGGATTTTCATTCCGGTCTGAGACTGCATGACAGGGCTGTATTCTACGCTTACTTTCATAATATATCCCGGCGTCAACCAGACACAAGAGATGCAGTCACCTGCAACGTTGGTTAGGAAATTTGAGCAGCACTCTCAGAGACGCATCCATTTAGTGGATGACACTCCGCTGTGTGGACCCAGTCTTCCCAGTTGAGCCCGCAGCAAAGTCAGTTCTGGGTAGGAGCCGGCTGGGGCAGAAAAATTCCATATGATTCTAATGGGAATTAAACCCTCGACCTCCTAGCCAGGAGTCCGAGACACTAACCACTTCGCCACGAAGGCTGCTAGCTTGACACATCCTTTGTTCGGGGATGTCTCCTTGCTTGTTCAGTGTGCTCTGTGTTGTCTCTGTTCTGCTAGGCGATTCGGTGTCGTCAGCAGAATTCGCTTAGAATTATAGGCATGTATTTACTTCATAACTGGAGCAAGAGTTCCCGTACTTGTTTGTTATTCAAGTATTGTATCGGCCACAGCCGTTCGCTGCGTGCGACGTAACGTGCAGGTGTTATGAGTTTCACTATCATTCATAATGACACCCTACCGTTCAAGGTGCTGACAATGGTTCCAGACTGCCAGGACGGGTATTACGGGTGGCAGTGTGACAGGCGCTGTGGCTGTCAGGACGGGAAGCGGTGTGTGTGACAAACTGTGGGGCTTCTGTCCCCTCTCGCGCTGCCGGGCAGGGTTCAAGGGAGACGACTGTCAACAAGGTGAGGCTATTTTCGTTTTGGAAGTTGTTACGGTTCTCTCCCGTCGCTGGTCCGTTCTTGCCTTGAAGCAAAACAACAGCGACAACGACAACAACAATAAAAAAAAAAAAAAAAGTCCCAACTCCCTCCCCTCCCCCCTCCTGCCCCATCGCGCGCGCGCGCGCGCGCGAGCGTGCGCGTGTATGTGTGTGTGTGTTTTAAAAGTGCTCACCCAAACCGCAGTCTTACTGGTTTGTTGGTTGGTTGGTTGTTGGTTTAGGATCCTCTTGGTTCTGTGTTAAGCTGGTGTATGTGCTGATCTTGGTGTTAGACCTTTATAACAAACAGCGCTCTCTACATTATACTTTCACATCACACACACACAAAAAAAAAAAAACTCTTGCTACGAATGGTCCTCTAGAATAACAACACTTTAGGATTTTGAATGCAATGACGCTAGGACCACGCTGCAACTTATCTTGGTGAACAACATCATAGCTTACTGCTCACGACAATTACTTTTTGACTTAGAATTGCACATGGAGATCATCAGAAACCTAAAGAGCTTATACGTATTAAAAAAAAAAAAAGTCTCTGGGTTAGCTTTAGAAAAGAGGAAAACAAACACACTCTCAAAGTCGCAAAACAGGCATTGTACCGATAATGCACAACAAATTGCAACGTTCATGGTGATAATCTGTATCAACGTGATGCTGCACCATTAAAAGAACATTATCACAGAAACGAAATGGAGGAGTAAATGATAGTAAAGTAGGTTCTAGACATTTCAAGACAAAACCACTCAATCAATTCTGTCTTCTCTCATAAAACAATTCTGGTGGTCGACTTAGGAGAGAGAGAGAGAGAGAGAGAGAGAGAGAGAGAGAGAGAGAGAGAGAGGGAGAGAGGGGGGGGGGGGGGGCAGTGGAGAGAGGAATGAGGGAGAAGGGTGGAGGTAAGTTGAGAGAGGGTGGTTGGAGTGGCTTGGGACTGCTATCTGAACTACGCTGTTCCAAACTCTGTCGTCTTGTTCATGATTTTGTTTACCCACCACAGATCAAACCATGTTCATTCTATCAAAGATCATGGTAACATATCTAGATGTGCATACACTTCAGTGAAGATGACAGCATGAACCATTATCATGACAGCTGCATGGAGACTGACGATTGTGATTCTGACGACGACGAAAGTGACGTTGATGATGATGGCAACGACAACGCTGACATCGATGACGGCTGAATTTTAGGACGATGATGGTGATATTAGTGATACGGTGCTGACAAAAAAAAAAAAAAGCATGATGGTGATGGTGATCGTAGTGTTGATGATGTTGATGATGATGATGATGATGATGATGTTGATGATGAAGGTGATGATGCTCTAACAGAAAGCTGTGCTATGGCGAGAACGACAATGGAAATAATGGTGATGATGATGACGATGACTCTGTGTAGTCAGGTATCGGGCATAGTACGACGACACCAACGGACACGCCAGTAACGATGACGACTATGAAGACGACGATGATAACGAAAATAATGATGACGATGATGATGATAATAATAATGATGATGATGATCATCATCATGATGAATGATGATGATAGTATTGCGCAAACAGAAAGTAGCACAAGTGCGACAACGACAAAGATGATGACGATGACATGACATCGTGTAAATAGAGAAAAGTTCTGATGCGACGACAGCGACGATGATGATCATGTAGATGATACTGCTCTAACAGATTGCAGTCCTGGCCCGATAACAGCGTGAGGATGATGACGACGACAACGATAACGAGGACAGTGACGACTACGGTCATGATGATAGTGATGATGATGATGATGATGATGATGATGATGATAAGGATGACAACGACGGAAAAAAGAAAGAAATGTTGTTTTTCATCTGATGTAAACTTTTATGGACGAAAAATTGTTACGCCTTAGAATATTTATGGAAAACTGTTTTAAATAGCTTTAGATAATGGTGAGGTTGATTTTAATTTTAATTTTAAATAACAACTGTGTACAGAATGAATTTTTGACGAAATTACAGCCCTGATATGGTCCCTAGCGGTCTGCCCTTTTTATTATTATTTTTTTAATAACGTGATTTGAATTTCGTTTCAAAGTGAGGTGACTGCATGCTAAAACCGTAACAATTAAAAAGAATAGGTATGTAATTACTCAGCCTGATAAAGGGGACAAACAAATTGCAAGACGAAACATTGTTTGGCGGATGAGTTTTGATTTTTCTCTAGAAAAACAAAACAGAAAGAAATGCTTTGAATTGTGTTGGCGAATCATGTTAACAGAATGCAGTCCCGGCACTTTCGGTGTCAACTGCTCCCAAACTTGTCCCAGCGACTGTGCGGATGACCTCTGTGACCACGTGACGGGGCGCTGCACCAAGGGATGTAAGCGTGGAAGGACGGGAGACTACTGCCTCCACGGTGGGTGAAGATGAACGTGGGCTTGGTTCGAATTCATTTCATTTCATTAAGTTCGCAAAGGTTATACACTCACTGGCGTCCGTATCTTTGTTTGTTTGTCTGTCTTTCAGATAGATTACCGCCAAAGCTACCGAGCCTGTTGTAACCCAAACTTCGTTAGAAGATGAAAACTGCCCAGGGAACGACTCCGTTCGATTTTAGTGTGGATGTCTAGAGTGGATTCGTATGAAACGGATTATCTCAGATCGTTCGTGAAGACTATTACAGATTTTATTATGATAAATAAATAAATAAAATAAATAAATAAATATGTAAATAAAGAACTGAATAAATGAATTGATATGTAAACAAAGAAAAAAAAAACTAATATCTAAGCGACATGCTGAACGGATTTACGCAAAACTTGCTGGTAGATGTAATATCAACATGAAACAAACAAACAAACAAACAAACAAACAAGCAAACAAACAAAAACGAAATACAAAAGTTTGCTTCTAGGCAAAAGAAAATCGTTAGGGGAGGTCATCCCGACAGGTTCAGACATCAGGCAGGTTTCTTAAAGTGTGTGTGTGTGTGTGTGTGTGTGTGTGTGTGTGTGTGTGTGTGTGTGTGTGTGTGTGTGTGTGTGGGGGGTGGGGGTGGGGGTCTGAACGGTTTAGAGTTAGGATTAGGTATCATCTTGATCCAGCACCATTAAAAGAACTCTATCACAGAAACGAAACGGAGTAAATGATAGTAAAGTAGGTCCTAGACATTTCATGACAAAACCACTTAATCTATTCTGCTTTCTCTCATAAAACAGTTCCGATGATGATGATGATGATGATGATGATGATGTTATGATGATAAATAAAGATGATGATGATGGTGATGATAGTACTGCGCAAAGAAAGTAGCAGAAGTGCGACAACGACGAAGATGATGATGACGATGACAATGACATTGTGTAAACAGCGAGCAGTTCTGGTGCGACGACAGCGACGATGATGATCATGTTGATGATGATAGCGCTCTGACAGATTGCAGTCGTGGCCTGATAACAGCGTGAAGATGATGACAACGACAACGATAACGATGACGACAACAATGACGGTAACGGTCATGATGATGATGATGATGATGAGGAGGAGGAGGAGGAGGAGGAGGATGACAACGATGGACAAAAGAAAGAAATTTTTTTTCATTTGATGTACACTTTTATGGACGAAAAATTGTTACGCCTTAGAATATTTATGGAAGTCTGTTTTAAATAGCTTTAGGTAATGGTGCGGTAGATTTTGTTTAAAAATAACAACTGTGTAGAAAGTGGATTTTGACGAGATGATAGGGTCCCAGGCGGTCATCCTTTTTTTTTTTTTTTTTTTTTTTTTTTTTTTTGTTTGTTTGTTTTTTTTTTTTTTTTTTAACGGGATATGAAATTAGTTTCAAAGTGAGGTGACTGCAGGCAGAAACTGAAACAATTAAAAAGGAATAGGTATGTAATTAATCCGCCTAATAAAGGGGACAAAGAAAACTGCAAGACGAAACCGTGTTTGGCGGATGAGTTATGATTTTGCTTCAGAAAAACAAAGAAGAAGAAATGCTTTGATTTGATTTGACGAACCATGTCAACAGAATGCAGTTCCGGCACTTTCGGTGACAACTGCTCCCAGACTTGTCCCAGTGACTGTGCGGATGACCTCTGTGACAACGTGACCGGGCGCTGCACCAAGGGATGTAAGCCTGGATGGACGGGAGACCACTGCCTTCACGGTGAGTGAAGATGATGTGGGCTGGTTCGATTTCATTTCTTTTACTTAAATTCGCCAAGTTTATACATTCACTGGCGTCAGTATATCTGTTTGTTTTTTTGTCTGTCTGTCTGTAGATAGATTACGGCCAACGCTACCGAAACTATTGTAACCAAACTTCGTTAGAAGAAGAAAAAATTGCCCATGGAACGATTCCGTTCAATTTCGGAGCGGATGTCTAGAGTAGATTCGTATGAAACAGATTATCTCAGATCGTTCAGGAAGATTACAACAAATTTCAATATGATAACAAACGAAAGAAAGAAAGAAAGAAAGAAAGAAACAAGTCAGTAAATAAGTAAGTATGTAAAAAATTGATATGTAAACAAACAAAGAAAAAATAGATAAATAAAGATCTAAGCGACGTACTGAACGAATGTGCTCAAATTTGGTGGAAAATGTTACATCAACATGATGAAAAGAAACGTACAAGTTTGCTTCTACTCAAATGTAAACCGTCAGGGGTGGTCACCTGACAGGTGAAGAACACCACACAGGTTTCTTAAAGTGTGTCTGTGGCGGGGAAGGGGGGGGGGGGGGGGGGGGGGGGGGGGGGGGGGGTGTGAAAGGTTTAGAGTTAGGATTAGGTATCACCTTGATCCTGCACCATTACAATAACACTATCACAGAAACGAAACGGAGTAAATGGTAGTAAAGTAGGTTCTAGACATTTCATGACAGAACTGCTGGATCAGTTCTGTCTTCTCCCATGAAACAGTTCTGGTGGTCGACTAAGGGGATAGGAAGAGAGCAGGGCAGGGGGGAGGGGGGGGAGGGGGGGAGGGGGGGGGAGGAGGGGGGGGAGTAAGAGGAGGGGGAAGGGCAGGTGCAGAGAAAAAAGATGAGGGAGAAGGTTGGAGGTAGGCTGAGAGAATGTGGTTGGAATGGGTTGGGTCAGGTATGTGAATTGCGATGATCCAAACGCTATGGTCTTGTTTACGATTTTCTTTACCCACCAACGATCAAAGCATACTCATTCTATCAAAAATCATGGTAGTATGACTATCTACATGTGCATACACTTCGATGAAGATGACGGCATGAACGATTATTGTGACAGCCGCATGGAGACTGACGATAGTGATGTTGACGACAACGAAAGTGACGTTGATGATAATGGCAACGACAATGCTGAGATCGATGACGACTCATTTTCAGGACGATGATGGTGATGTTAACGATACAGTGCTAACAAAAAACATGGTTGTGATGATGATGATGATGATGATGATGATGATGATGATGATGATGACCTAACAGAAAGCAGTGCTACGACGACGACGACGATGACAATAATGGTGATGATGAAGACGATGACACTGTGTTATCAGGCAGTAGTCATAGTAAGACGACACCAACGGCCGCGCCAATAACGATGTCGACTACGAAAACGACGATGATGTCGAAGATGATGATGATGATGATGATGATGATGATGATGATGATGATGATGATGTTTATAATGATGAAGATGATGATGGTGATGAATAAAGATGATGATGATGATGATGATGATGATGATGATAAAGAATGATGATGATGATGATGATGATGATGATGATATGAATAAAACATGATGATGGTGATGATAGTATTGCGCAAACAGAATGTAGCACAAGTGCCACAACGACGAAGATGATGACGATGACAATGACACCGTGTAAACAGTCAGCAATTCTGGTGCGACGACAGCGACGATGATGATCATGTTGATGATAGCGCTCTAACAGATTGCAGTCCTGGCCTGATAACGGCGTGCAGATGATGATGACGACGACAACCATAACATATGACAACGACAGCGACGACTAAGGTCATGATGGTGAGGATGATGAGGAGGAGGAGGAGGAGGACGACAGACAACGAAAAAAAACAAAAAAAAAAAAACATGTTTTACATCTGATGTAAACTTTTATGGACGAAAAATTGTTACGCCTTAGAACAGTTATGGAAGTCTGTTTTAAATAGCTGTAGTTATGGTGAGGTAGGTTATTATTTTCTTAAAATACCAACTGTGTAGAGAATGGGTTTTGACGAGATTACAGCCCTGGTAATAATGGTCCCAAGCGATCAGCCATTTTTAAAATTTATTCTTTAATAACAAGATTTGAAATAAGTTTCAAAGCATGGTGACTGCAGTCAGAAACTGAAACAATTAAGAACAATGGGTACACAATTAATCCGCCAAATAAAGGGGACAAAGAAACCGAGACGAAACAGTGTTTGGCGGATAAGTTATACCTCGTCTCTAGAAAAAAAAAGCTAAACAGAAGAAATGGTTTGAATTGATTTGACGAACCATGTCAACAGAATGCAGTCCCGGCACTTTCGGTCTCAACTGCTCCCAGACTTGTCCCAGCGGCTGTGCGGATGACCTCTGTGACCACGTGACGGGGCGCTGTATCAAGGGATGTAAGCCTGGATGGACGGAGACCAATGCCATCATGGTGAGTGAAGATGGTGTGGGCTTGGTTCAAATTCATTTCATTTCATTAAGTTCGCCAAGGTTATTCCTTCACTGGCATTCGTATATCTGTTTGTTTGTCTGTCTGTCTGTCTTTCAGATAGATTACCGCCAACGCTACCGAGACTGTTGTAACCAAACTTCGTTATGAAAATTGCCCAGTGAACGACTCTGTTGAATTTCAGTGCGGATGTCTAGAGCGGTTTCGTATGAAACGGATTATCTCGGATCGTTCGGGGAGACTATTGCAGTTTTTATTATGATAAATGGAGAAATAAAGTAAGAAGTCAGTAAATAAAATAAGTAAATAAATAAATTGATAAGTAAACAAAGAAAGAAAAGAATGGATAAATGAATATGTAAGGGGTATACTGAACGGATTTTCTCGATACTTTGTGGAAGATGTAATATCAACATGAAAAAAAAAAGCCGAAAGATACAAGTTTTCTTCCAGGCAAAAGGAAATCGTTAGTTAGGTCACCCTGACGGGTTCAGAACACCAGGCAGGTTTCTAAAATGGTGTGTGTGTGGGTGGTGGGTGTGTGTGTGTGTGTGTGTGTGAACGGGGGGGGGGGGTGTTTCTGGAACGGTTTAGAGTTAGGATTAGGTATCATCTTGATGCTGCACCATTAAAAGAACACTATCACAGAAACGAAACGGAGAAAATGGTAGTAAAGTAGGTTCTAGACATTTCATGACAGAACCGCTTAATCAATTCTGTCATCTCTCATAAAACAGTTCTGATGGTCGACTTAGGGGATACGAAGAAAGTGGAGGGTGGGGTGGGGGGGGGTGGGGAGGGGTTGGGGAGGGGGGGGGGGGGGCAGAGAGAGAGAATGATGAGGGAAAAGGTGGGTGGGGACGTAAGTTGAGAGAGGGTGGTTAGAGTGGGTTGGGACTGCTATGTGTACTACGATGATCCAAAGGCTGTCGTCTTGCTTACGATTTTGTTTACCCACCAACGATCAAACCACATCATTCTATGAAATATCATGGTAATATATCTAAATGTGCTTCGATGAAGATGACGGCATGAACAATTATCATGACAGCTGCATGGAGACTGACGACTGTGATGCTGACGACGGCAAAAGTGACGTTGATGATAATGGCAACAACAACGCTGACATCGATGACGTCTGATTTTCAGGACGATGATGGTGATTTTAATGACATGGTGCTAAAAAAAAAAACATGAGGTCGATGCTGAATGATGCTGCTGATGATAATGATGATGCTGATGATGATGCTGATGATGATGATGATGATGATCTAACAGGAAGCAGTGCTATGACGACGATGACAATAATGGTGATGATGATGAAGACGATGACACTGTATTATCAGGCAGCTGTCAAAGTACGACGACAACAAATGGCCGCGCCATTAACGATTACGACTACGGATGACGATGATGATGATGAAGACAATGTTGATGATGATGACGACGAAGATGACAGTGAAGGTGATGATGATGATGATGATGATGATGATGATGATGATGATGATGACGATGATAGTGATGAATAATAATGATGCCGATGATGATGGAGATGATGATGATGATGATGATGATGATGATGACGAAGACGATGATGATGATGATGATGATGAATAAAGATGATTATGGTGATGATAGTACTGCGCAAACACAAAGTAGCACACGTGCGACAACGACGACGAGAGATGATGATGATGGCAATGACATCGTGTAAACAGAGAGCAGTTCTGATGCGACGACAGCGACGATGGTTATCATGTTGATGATATCGCTCTAACAGATTGCAGTCGTGGCCTAATAACAGCATGAAGATGATGACGATTACAACGATAACGATGACGACGACAGTGGTCCTGATGAGGAGGAGGAGGAGGAGAAGGATTACAAAGACGGACAAAAGAAAGAAATGTTTTTCATCTGATGTAAACTTTTATGGGCAAAATATTTGTTTGCCTTAGAATACTTTATGGAAATATGGTTTAAACAGCTGTAGGTAGTGGTGAGGTGAATTATCATTTTTAAAATACCAACTTTGTAGAGAATTGATTTTGACGAGACTACAGCCCTGATGTTGTCCCTAGCAGTCAGTCGGTTTTTTTTTTTTTTTTTTTTTTTTTTTTTTTTTTTAACTATCATGATTTGAATTTAGTTTCAAGGAGTGATGACTGCATGCAGAAACTGAAACAATTAAAAGAATAAGTATGTAATTAATCCACAGGATAAAGGGGACAAACAAATTCCAAGACGAAGCAGCGTTTGGCGGATGAGGTATGATTTTGCTTTAGAAAAACAAAAAGAAGAAATGCTTTGATTTGATTTGACGAATCATGTCAACAGAATGCAGTCCCGGTACTTTCGGTGACAACTGCTCCCAGACTTGTCCCAGTGACTGTGCGAATGACCTCTGTGACCACGTGACCGGGCGCTGCACCAAGGGATGTAAGCGTGGATGGACGGGAGACCAATGCCTTCATGTGAGTGAAGATGATGCGGGCTTGGTTCGAATTTATTTCATTTCATTAAGTTCGCCACGGTTATACATTCACTGGCGTCCGTATATCTGTTTGTTTCTTGTTAGTCTACCTTTCAGATATATTACCGCCAACGCTACCGAGCCTATTGTAACAAAAACTTCGTTAAAAGATGAAAATTGGCCAGGAACGACTCCGTTCAGTTTCAGTGCGGATGTCTAGAGTAGATTCGTATGAAACAGATTAGCACAGATCGTTCCGGAAGCCTATTACAGATTTCAATATGATGAATAAAGAGAGAAAGAAAAAAAAATAGATAAATAAAGAAGTAAATAATAAATTGATATGTAAACAAACAAAGAAAAAAAAAATATAATATATATATATATATATGAATATCTAAGCGACATACTGAACGAACTTGGCTCAAAATTTGGTGGAAAGTGTTACATCAACATGATAAAAAGATGTACAAGTTTGCTTCCACTCAAATGTAAATCGTCAGGGGGAGGTCACCCTGACAGGTTCAGAACACCAGGCAGGTTTCTAAGTGTGTGTCGTGGCGGGAAGGGGGGGGGGGGGGGGGGGGGAGAGTTAAGATTAGGTATCACCTTGATCCTGCACCATTACAATAACACCATCACAGAAAGGAAATGGAGTAAATGGTAGTAAAGTAGGTTCTAGACATTTCATGACAGAACTGCTGGATCAATTCTGTCTTCTCCCATGAAACGGTTCTGGCGGTCGACTTAGGGGATATAAAGGGAAGGGGGGGGGGGGGGGGGGGGGGGGGAGCAGGATGCGGAGAGACGAATGATGGAGAAGGTTGGAGGTAAGTTTGAGAGAGGGTGGTTGGAATGGGTTGGGACTGCTATGTGAAGTGCAATCATCCAAACGCTATGGTTTTTTTTTTTTTTTTTTTTTCATGATTTTCTTTACCCACCAACGATCAAACTATATTCTTTCTATCAAAGATCATGGCAAGATATCTAGATATGCATACGCTTCGATGAAGATGAGGGCATGAACGATTATCAGACAGCTGCATGAGACTGACGATTGCGTTGCTGACGACGACGAAAGTGACGTTGATGATGATGTCAACGACAATGGTGACATCGATGACGACTGATTTTCAGGATGATGGTGGTGATGTTAATGACATGGTGCTGACAAAAAAGCACGATGGTGATTACGATGGTGATGTTGACGATGATGATGATGATGATGATGATGATGATGATGATGATGATGATGATGTAACAGAAAACAGTTTTGCGATGAGGACGACGATGACAATAATGGTGATGATGATGAGTACGATTACATTGTGTTATCAGACAGCAGTCATAGTACGACGATATCAACGGCTGCGCCATTAACGATGACGACTACAAAGACGACGATGATGACGAAGATTATGATGATGATCATCATCATCACCATCATCATCATGATGAATAAAGAGATGATGCTGATTTTGATGATGAAGAAAAATGTTGCTGCTGCTGCTGCTGTTGTTGTTGCTGCTGCTGCTGCTGCTGCTGCTGCTGCTGCTGCTGCTGCTCCTGCTGCTGATGATAATGAATAAAGTTGATGATGGCGATGATAGTGCTGCACATACAGAAAGTAGCACAAGTGCGATAACGACGAAGAGATAATGATGATGGCAATGACATCATGCAAACAGAAAGCAGTTCTGATGCGACGACAGCGACGATGATGATCATGTTGATGATACCACGCTAAACAGATTGTAGTACTGGCCTGATAACAGCGTGAAGATGATGACGACGACAACGATAACGATGACGACGACAGCGACTACTATGGTTATGATGATGATGGGAGGAGGAGGAGGAGGAGGAGGAGGAGGAGGAAGAGGACAACGATGGACAAAAATAAGAAATGTTTTTCATCTGATGTAAACTTTTATGGACGAAAAAATTGTTTCGCCGCCGTAGAACATTCATGGAAGTCTGTTTTAAATAGTTGTATGTGTAATGGTGAGGTAGATTATTATGTTATTTTTTTATGCCAACTTTGTAGAGAATGGGTTTTAACGGGATTACAGCCCTGATATGTCCCTAGCGATCAGCCGTTTATTTATTTATTTTACTTTTTCAATTACGTGATTTGAATTTAGTTTCAAAGTGTGGTGACCGCAAGCAGAAACTGAAACAATTAAAAAGAATAGGTACGTAATTAATCCGCCAAATAAAGGGGACAAAGAAACTGCAAGACGAAACAGTGTTTGGCGGATGACTTATGATTTTTCTCTAGAAAAACAAATCAGAAGAAACATGCTTTGAATTACTTTGAAGAATCATGTCAACAGAATGCAGTTCCGGCACTTTCGGTCTCAACTGCTCCCAGACTTGTCCCAGCGACTGTGCGGATGACCTCTGTGTGACCACGTGACCGGGCGTTGCACCAAGGGATGTAAGCCTGGATGGACGGGAGACCACTGCCTTCATGGTGAGTGAAGATGAATGTGGGCTTGGTTCGAATTCATTTCATTTCATTAAGTTCGCCAAGGTTATGCATTCACTGGCATTCGTATATCTGTTTGTTTCGTGGTCTGTCTGTCTTGTAGATAGATTACCGCCAACGCTACCGAGCCTAGTGTAACCAAACTTCGTTAGAAATGAACATTGCGTAGGGAATGACTCTGTTGAATCTTAGTGCGGATGTCGGGAGTGGATTCATATGAAACAGATTATCTCAGATTACTGGTTTTATTATGATAAAGAGAGAGAGAGAAAGAAAGAAGTCAGTAAATATAGAAGTAAATAAAGAAATTGATAAGTAAACAAACAGAAAGAAAATGAAATAAACGAATATATAAGCGGCATACTTAACGGATTTGCTCAAAACTCTGTGCAAGATGCAATATCAGCATGAAAAAAAAAAAAAAAAAAAAAAATATATATATATAATATATATATGTATATACAAGTCTGCTTCCAGGCAAAAGGAAATTGTTAGGGAAGGTCACTCTGACAGGTTGAGAACACCAGGGATATTTCTAAAAGGATGTTTGTGTGTGTGTCGGGGGGGGGGGGGGGGGGGGGGGGGGGGGGGGGGCGGGTCTGAACTGTTTAGAGTAAGGATTAAAGATCATCTTGATGCTGCTCCATTAAAAGAACACTATCACACAAACGAAATGGAGTAAATGATAGTAAAGTAAGTTCTAGACATTTCATGACAGAACCGCTTAATCAATTCTCTCTTCTCTCATAAAACAGTTCTGATGGTCGACTTAGGGGACAGGAGGAGAGGGAGGGGAGGGACCCAGGGGGATGGAGAGAGGACTGAGGGAGAAGGTTGGAGGTAAGTTGATAGAGGGTGGTTGGAGTGGCTTGGGACTGCTATGTGTACTACGATGATGATCCAAACGCTGTCGTCTTGTTTACGATTTTCTTTACCCACCAACGATCAAGCCATATTGATTCTATCAAAAATCATGGTAAGATATCTAGATGTGCATAAACTTCGATGAAGATGACGGCATGAATGATTATCATGACAGCTGCATGGAGACTGACGAATGTGACGTTGAAAACGACGAAAGTGACGTTGATGATGATGGCAATGACAACGCTGACATCGATGACGACTGATTTTCAGGACGATGATGGTTATTTTAATGATACGGTGCAAACAAAAACCATGATGATGAAGATGATGATGATGATGATGATGACGATGATGTAACAGAAAGCAGCACTACGACGACGACGACGATGACAATAATGGTGATGATGATGACGATACTGAGTACGATGACACTGTATTATCAGGCAGCAGTCATAGTCCGACGACACCAATGGTCTCGACAATAACGATGACGACTACGAAAACGACGATGATGACGAAGCTTAAGTTCATGATGATGACGATGAAGATGAAGATGATGATGATATAAAGATGATGATGACGATGATAATGATGAATAATAATGACGACGACGACGATGATGATGATGATGATGATGAATAAAGGTGATGATGGTGATGATTGTACTTCGCGAGCAGAGAGTAACGCAAGTGCGACAACGACGAAGATGATGACAATGACATCGTGTAAACAGAGAGCAGTTCTTATGCGACGACACAGGGATGGTCATGATCATGTTGATGATACCGCTCTAACAGATTACAGTCCTGGCCTGATAATAGCGCGAAGATGATGACGACTACAACGATAACGATGACGATGACAGCAGTAATGATGATGAGGAGGAAGAGGAGGATGAGGATGACAACGACGGACAAAAGAAAGAAATGTTTTTTTTTTTTTCATTTGATGTATACTTTTATGGACAAAAGATTTGTATGCCTTAGAATATTTATAGAAATCTGTGTAAATAGCTGTTGGTAGTGGTGAGGTGAATTATCATTTTTGTAAAAAAAAACGACTGTGTAGAGAATGGATTTTGACGAGACTACAACCCTGATATGGTTCTTAGCAGTCATTCAGTTGTTGTTTTTTTTGTTGTTTTTGTTGTTGTTGTTTTTTTTAACTATGATGATTTGAATTTAGTTTCAAAGAGTGGTGACTGCAGGCAGAAACTGAAACAATTGAAAAGAATAGGTATGTAATTACTCCGCCTGATAAAGGGGACAAACAAAGTAAAAGCCGAAACAGTATTTGGCGGATGAGTCATGATTTTTCTCTAGAAAAACAAAAACGGAAGAAATGCTTTGAATTGATTTGACGAATCATGTCAACAGAATGCAGGCCCGGCACTTTCGGTGTCAACTGCTCCCAAACTTGTCCCAGCGGCTGTGCGGATGACCTCTGTGACCACGTGGCGGGGCGCTGCACCACGGGATGTAAGCGTGGATGGACAGGAAACCACTGCCTTCACGGTGAGTGAAGATGAATGTGGGCGTGGTTCGAATTCATTTTTTCATTTCATTAAGTTCGCCAAGGTTATGCATACACTGGTGTCCGTATATCTGTTTGTTTCTGAGTTGTTTGTCTTTCAGATAGATTACCGCCAACGCTACCGAGCCTATTGTAACCAAACTTCGTTAGAAGATGAAAATTGGCTAGGGAACCACTCCGTTCAATTTCAGTGCGGATGTCTAGACTGGATTCATATGAAACAGATTATCTCAGATCGTGCGGGAAGACCATTACAGATTACATATTTAGATATGAGAAAGAAAGAAAGAAAGAAAGAAAAAAGAAAAAATACGTAAACAAATAAAGAAATAAAATGAATAAACTGATAACGAAACAAACAAAGAAAAAGTATCTAAGCGGCATACTGAACGAATTTACTCGAAATTTGGTGGAAGATGGAATATCAACATGATAAAAAGAAAATGCTGAAGTTTGTTTTCACTCGAATGAAAATCATCAGGGGTGGTCACCGTGGCAGGTTCAGAACACCAGGCAGGTTTCTGAAAGTGTTCCTGCACCGTTAAACTGACGCTATCACAGAAAGGAAATAACGTGAATTGTACTAAAGTAGGTTCTAGACATTTTATGACAGAACTGCTGGATCAATTCTGTCTTTTCCCATGAAACAATTTTGGTGGTCGACTTAAGGGTTAGAGAGAGAGAGAGAGAGAGAGAGAGAGAGAGAGAGAGAGAGAGAGAGAGAGAGAGAGAGAGAGACGGGGGGGGGGGGGGGGTGGCAGTGGGCGGAGAGAGGACTGAGGGAGAAGGTTGGAGGTAAGTTGAGAGAGGGTGGTTGGAGTGGGTTGGGTCTGCTATGTGAATTGCGATGATCCAACGCTATGGTCTTGTTTACGATTTTCTTTACTCACCAACGATCAAACCATATTCAATCTATCAAAAATCGTGGTTATATATCTAAATGTGCATACACTTCGATGAAGATGACAGCATGAACCATTATCATGACAGCTGCATGGAGACTGACGATTGTGATGCTGACAACGACGAAAGTGACGTTGATGATAATGGCAATGACAATGCTGAAATCGATGACGACTGATTTTCAAGACGATGATGATGATGTTAATGATACAGTGCTAGCAAAAAAAAAAAAAAAAAAAAAAAAAAAAAAAAAAAAAAAAATGATGGTGATGATGATGATGTTGATCATGATGATGATGATGATCTAACAGAAATCAGTGCTACGACGACGACGACGACGACGACGATGACAATAATGGTGATGATGATGAAGACGATGACGCAGTGTTATCAGGCAGCAGTCATAGTACGACGACACCAACGGCCGTGCCAATAACGATGACGACTACGAAAACGACGATGATGACGAAGATGATGATGATGATGATGATGATGATGATGATGAATAAAGATGATGATGACGATGATGATGATGATGAAGAATTATGATGATGATGATGATGATGATGATGATGATGTTGATGATGATGAT
>JADBJO010002685.1:135000-137500 GCA_016801955.1 Conus betulinus | reverse complement strand
GACGACAACAACAATAACGATGACGACAGCGACGACTACGGTCATGATGGTGAGGAGGAGGAGGAGGAGGAGGAGGAGGAGGATGACAACGACGGACAAAACAAAAAATATGTTTTTGATCTGATGTAAACTTTTATGGACGAAAGATTTTTGCGCCTTAGAATATTTATGGAAATCTGTTTTAAGTAGCTGTAGGTAGTGGTGAATTGAAATGTTTTATTATTTCTTTTGAATAACAAGTGTGTAGAGATTGAATTTTGACGAGATTACAGCCCTGGTGTGGACGCTAGCGGCCTGCCGTTTTTATGTATATTTAGATATTTTGTTTAATAATATGATTTGAATGTAATTTAAAAGTGAAGTGACTGCCGGCAGAAACTGAAACAATTGAAGAGAACAGGTATGTAAGTAATCTGCCTGATAAAGGGGACAAACAAATTGCAGGACGAAACAGTGTTTTGCGGATGAGTTATGATTTTTCTTTAGAAAAACAAAACAGAAGAAATGTTTTGAATTGATTTGACGAATCATGTCAACAGAATGCAGTCCTGGCACATTCGGTCTCAACTGCTCCCAGACTTGTCCCAGCGGCTGTGCGCATAACCTGTGTGAGCACGTGACAGGTCGCTGCACCAAGGATGTAAGCCTGGATGGACGGGAGACCACTGCCTTCACGGTGAGTGAAGAGGAATGTGGGCGTGGTTCGAATTCATTTCATTTCATTAAGTTCGCCAAGGTTATATGTTCACTGGCGTCCGTATATCTATTTGTTTGTTTGTTTGTCTGTCTTTCAGATAGATTACCGCCAACGCTACTGAGCCTCTTGTAACTAAACGTCGTCAGAAGATGAAAATTGCCAGTTCGGTTTAGTGCGGATGTCTAGAGTGGATTCATATGAAACGGATTATCTCAGATCGTTCGGGAAGACTATTAAAGATTTCAATATGATAGATAAATAAATAAATAAAATAGTAACTAAATAATGAAATTGATAAGTGAACAATGAAACAAACAAATAAATAAATAAATATATGAGCGACATACTGAACAGATTTGCTCAAACTTTTGGTGGAAGATGGAATATCAATATGAAAAAAAAAAATGCACAAGTTTGCTTCCACGCAAATGTAAATCGTTAGAGGAGGTCACCCTGACACGTTCAGAACACCAGGCAGGTTTTTAAAAGTGAGTGTGCGTTGCGACAGAGGCAGAAGCAACAACGGACGATGACACAGTGTTATCCGGCAGCGGTCGTGTCGAGAGCCAGTCGACAGACATGATAAATCGTCGAGCCCGACACATATGTCTGCATATTAAAATCTGAAACAACAACAACAACAAAATGCCCAACTAAAACAATACAAGAAAGAAAACGGATTAAAAAAAAAAATCAAGTTCAAATTAATCTAGCCACCACCTACTTTTTTTCCCTTCACAATCCCACTTCATACCAGATAGAAAGAAGACGAATACTCTCTTGTCCAAAAGCTATGGAGGGCATACAGGGAATGTTGGTCTATATTGCACCGCCGTTGTATATCGTGCTGTTGTATATCGTACTGTTGTTGTATATCGTACTGTTGTTGTATATCTCACCGCTGTTGTATATCGTACTGTTGTAGTATAACGTACTGTTGTATATCGTACTGTTGTTGTATATCGTACTGTTGTTGTATATCGCACCGCTGATGTATATCGTACTGTTGTTGTATATCGTACTGTTGTATTTTGTACTGTTGCTGTATATCGTACTGTTGTTGTATATCGTGCCGCTGTTGCACATCGTGCCGCTGTTGTACATCGTGCCGCTGTTGTACATCGTACCGCTGTTGTATATCGTGCCGCTGGTGTATATCGTGCCGCTGTTGTATATCGTACCGCTGTTGTATATCGTACTTGTTGTTGTATATCGTATATCGTACTGTTGTTGTGGATATCGTACCGTTGTATATCGTACCGCTGTTGTATATCGTACCGCTGATGTATATCGTGCCGCTGTTGTATATCGTACCGCTGTTTTTTTTTTGTATTTGTTTTTTCACCCCGGATGAACCACACATGATAACATTATATGATTGGTGGACAGGAAGATGGGCATTCTCAGTCTCTTTGCGGAATGCGGCTCTGCTGGAAGCTATGGCGTCAACTATGCATAATGGTGTTACCTGATTGGTGGACAGAAGGATGGGCATTCTCCGTCTCTTTGCAGAATGCGGGTCTGGAAGCTATGGCATCAACTGCTCTTCAGCTTGCAGTGCTGCCTGCCGGGACGGCGTGTGTGACCACGTGACTGGTTACTGCACCAATGGCTGCCTGAGAGGGAAGGAGGGGAAGAGATGTGATAAAGGTCATCTGTCGATCTGTCGGTGTGTGTGTGTGTGTGTGTGTGTGTGTG
This sequence comes from Conus betulinus, assembly GCA_016801955.1. Lineage (NCBI taxonomy): Eukaryota > Metazoa > Mollusca > Gastropoda > Neogastropoda > Conidae > Conus > Conus betulinus. Next base: position 135,105 of record JADBJO010002685.1, on the reverse strand, counting down.
TGTGTGTGTGTGTGTGTGTGTTTGTATGCCTGCGTGTCTGCGTGCATGTGCGTGTGCCAGTACGTGTATTCCATAGTAAACTTTAACCTCGACATTTTCACGGCA
>JADBJO010002685.1:115000-122500 GCA_016801955.1 Conus betulinus | reverse complement strand
TGCTGCTGCTGCTGCTGCTACTACTACTACAATTACTGCTACTACTGCAGCTACCACTACCCGGTGCTATGCTTGTGGCTGCCATTAGGAATCATACTGCCACGCGGATTGAAAAAAATGACATTGCTTAAAGTTAATCAAAAGGTGTACGTGAAACACTGCCGAGATGGTTTGCAAAACGGTCGATAAAAGATATTCACTGATACCTGGATAACAGGACATTTCCAAATCTGGCGATCTACAACAACAACAACAACAACAACAACAACAACAACAACAAATAGGCTTAGAATCATGGCAGGCTGAAAAAAAATAATGCAAAAAAAGGTTAGGTTATGTGACAAAACCAGTGAAATGAAGATGAGTCCGATCCAGTCGACAAAAGACCTCGGAGCAGGCAAAATGAATGATTCTGCCTTCAGGATGGATTACAATGGTCCCCATATGCTGGTTATCAAGGATTTTATATTTAGATTTACCTGTTTTTAATTTTCTGTCTTCCACATCTCCCATTTTTTTTCATTTAACTATATTAACAAAAATCTTTGCTAAGTCTTTAACTTAATGACGGAAGAATTGTTAGCATGGACTTGTTTCCCCTCACGACTAAATATTCCACGCACGCACACACACACACACACACACACACACACACACACACACACACACACACACACACACACAGGTGGTGCATCTGAGGTTCAGCTGTAGCTACCCACATATGTACTTTTTTGCCAGTCATTTGTGTTCTGCCCAGCTGTGCATACATGTTATGTCCCATTGAAAATGTACTGGTGAAGCGCGCGCGCGTGTGTGTGTATGTGTGCGTGCGTGTGTGTGCTTTCACATGCGCTGAGTAAACGTTTCACTACACCAAACAATCGAACAAAACAAACAAACGAACAAACATACAAAAAAAAAAAAAACTGACGCTTTATATCAAACACCAAAACACTACAAGTCCACACCCGAAATAGTCTGTTAGTAACAGACAAAATGGCTTGCATGGTGCGCGACAGTTTTCGTTACTTCTTGGAGAAAAAGAACAAAGGTAAAAAGTGGGAAAAAGAGGATGATAGAGGCCCCACCTTCAACAACAACAGCCATTTTGCGCCGAAGATGAGAAGATAAGTAGTGTTACTCGTTCGTTCTTGTTCGTTTTCAGTGTCCTGATTTTTTTTTTTTTTTTTTTTTTTTTTTTTTTTTTTTTTTCCTGAAGAAGACTCATGAGGTCGAAATGCATTGTGTTTTGTTTTGTAATCTGTTTGTCTGTAATGTGAACGGTAACTAACCCTTTTTTCTTTCTCATTTTGCTTCGTTTTTTCCGCCCTCAGTCCCCTTTCGTTTTGAAAAACAAAAGGAAAAAAAAAATGTAGAAAAAAAATCTTTTTAATGTGGAAATATAGACGGGGGGGGGGGGGGGGGGTTTGAGAGGGGGGAGGGGGGGGGGGTGGGGGTGGGGGGGGGACACAATCAGGAAACACGCCAGCAAGTGAATTTGACAACTGGAGGTGTAAATCAGGTAGTGTGAAGGGCGCTCTTTGTATGCTGTACTTGTATATTATCGTTTTTTCAGTCAGGTTAATTAATTTTGCCATTCCATATTCGGATGAGGATTAAGAAGAGGGACAGGGAGGGGGTAGTTCAGGGATTTCTGGATCGGGGGGTTCGCTCGGGTTATTCCCTCCTTCCCCCCATCCCCCAGTCTCATGCTGGCTGTGGTGGTGGTGGGGGTGGGGGGGGGGGGGGGGGGGGGTTGGTGATGGCCATTTTGCTCGCCTGGTCCCCTCCCCACATCTTTGTGTTAAGATTCGACACAATTTCAGTATATGTGACCCGATCAAACGTTGACGGGATTGAAGAATATCTGTCCGTGCTCAATAAATTTCATTTGCTTGTTTGGGTTCGTTTAAAAAAAAAAAAAAATGGCAGCGGGGGATTCGAAACCCACGGCCTCCGAAGAACTGGTGCTTAAACCAGCGCCTTGACCAGCTCGGCCAGCTACCTCCCGAGTATTGACAACACAATGTCAATGATTATTGGATCAGTTGAAAGGGGGGGGGGGTCCCAAAAAGAGGGGTGAACAGTAGAAAATATGGTTTTCTACGTTCATGAAACTTGGTACTTTAAAGGAAAAGGAAACGCAGGTGGGGGGGGGGGGGGGGGTCCTGATGTGTGAACAGAAAGAGGTGGGCTTCAATAGCAGGTAAAGTGAGAAACGGATGCACTGACATGATGATTAGTACGGGTTCCTTTATACGACTTCAGCCAACTTCTTTTGCCATTCCATGTTTGGGGGTGTGGAAGAGGGAAAACAAGGTGGGTGGGGTGGGTGGTGGGTGGGGGGGAGTCTGGGGTGGGAGAGTGGGTGGGGGGGGGGGGGTCTGATATACTCGCGATATCCCCACAACTTCCCACCACCACCCTCCCCCACACACCTCCTCCCACCTCAACCCCCAAACCCGTCCCCTGGGGTGTCCCATGTCAGAAAAAATGGGGGGTGTTACCCGCTAGCTTACAGAGTAACCCAACTAAGGGAGGCCACACCCGTCATCCTCCACCAAACACCCACCCCGCTACACACATCCATGTGCTGATTCAGTTTCCCTCAGTGATCCCGTCCAATTAAATGTTCCCAGTGTTGATTGAAATCCGTGTGTGCCACCCTCAGTTTTATTTTGCTTGTTTGTATAGAAAAAAAAGAGAAAGAAAAAAACAATGGCAGCGGTGGGAGAGGGATTCGAACCACGCCTACGAAGAGACTGGGTGCCTAAAAACCAGCGCTTAGACCGCTCGGGCCAAGCTACCTCCTACATACTGTCAACAACAATGTGAAATAGTTGCGAGGGTTAACGGGAAAACCCCGAAGAGCAAAAAAGAAAAAAAAAATGGTTGTTCGGTGATGTCCCTTGGATACTTTGAAAAGTAAAGAAAAGCCGTTGAAACAAATGCATTCCTGATGCACCAGGAAATAAGGCCGATGAGGCGTAATGGACGGAGATTCGAACCCCCACTAGTAGGTAAAATGTGAGAACTGGGTGACATGATTTAATTAATATGGGGTGCTTTCTAGCGCGGTGTTTATTCATGCGTATGAGCCAGCGAATTTGTTTGCGATTTTCAATTTTTAAATGGGAAGGAGGAAAAAAGGAGGATGGGGGTGGGTGGGGAAGTTGTGGGGTTTCTGATATCTCGCGATACCCCTCATATACACCTCCACCCTCCCGCCAAACCCCTCCTCCATACCCCCCCACCCCCCCTATTGACCACCCCCCCCCCCCCCCCCCCCCCCCCCCATTGACCCCACCCCCCCCCACCCCCCCCCCCACCCCCCCCCCACCCCCCTCCCCCCCCCCCCCCCCCCCCCCCCCCCCCCACCCCCCCCCCCCCCCACCACCACACACACTTTGACAGGACACCACCTCTGGTCCCCTAATACCCCTCCACGTCATGTTAGGAAAAAGGGCATACTTTTTGGCCCCTAGTCCTGCTGTAACCAAATAAGGGATTGCCAAACCCCAACTATCCCCCCCCCCACCCCCACCCACACACACTCCCCGGCCCAATATCTCCAAAAAGCAGGAAAACGAAAAGGAACACGAAAGTAAAGAAAAAATAAGAAAGAAAAAAATGAGAATGAAAAAGGAAAGGGTGTGAGGGGAAAAAATATTTGATATTTACGTCGCTTGTATCCACGTACTTCCAAAGGAAAGAAAAAACGCGGCGCGAAACAAAAGCAAGTTCTCTGAAGTTGGTTGTTGGGGGGTGAGGTGAGGGAAGGAGGGATTAAGGCGGGGTGATTAACTACATAGAGAAACCCACTAGCAGGTCAATGGTCATATGGTGACATGATTAATAAACATGAAGTGGGGGGGGGGTTCAATGCTGTAGGTATTCATTGATATGGCCCAGATTTCTATACTTGCAGTTCAATCTGTTTCGATTACAGGAGGAGGAGGAGGGTACAGTAAAAAGGGCGGGTGCGAGTCTGGGAGGGGGTAGCGGGTTTGGGTCTGGATTATCTCGAGTCTATTGTCACACCCTATTCACCAACAAACCCTCTCCCCAAACATCCCCATCCCTCCCAACTCCACCCCAACCCCGGTATCTCGCCCCTTCCCTGTCATGGCATACAATATGACCACTGTTTGCCTAGTTGATCTCTGTAACCCAGCTAAGGAAGGCTAGACTACCCGTTCATTCTCCACATGACACACCCACGCGGCGCCGCTCCCCACAATATCTCATCCTGTGACGGGTTCCGGTCCTGGCACAAAATAAATCCAGTCCCAATCAAAATGTTGTCAGGGGTTACTGAAATCCGTCATCTTGCCAAATCCGACATTTATTTTGTGTTTGCTTTTTGCTTTAGAAAAAGAAAAAAAAAATAATACTTAAAGAAAAGACAACGGCCGCCCCGGTGAGATTCGAACCCACGCCTCCCGAAGAGACTTGGTGCCGTAAACCACGCCTTAGGACCGCTCGGCCCACGCTACCCTCCTACATACTGTCAACACAATGGTTGAAATAAGTTGCGAGCGTTGAAACGGGAAATAACACCCCTAAGAGCAAAAAAGAAAAAAAAAAATGTTTGTATCGTTTATGTCACCTGTAAACTTTGAAAAGTAAAGAAAAGCATTGGAAACCACATGCATTCCTGATGCAACAGAAAAAGGGCGATGAGGTGGCGATAACTGACCTAGATGAAACGCCACTAGACGGCTAAATGTGAGAACTTGTGTGACGATGATTTAATAATATGGGGTGCTTTCCTACTACTCTGTGTATTTATATTTCATTGCGTATCCGAGTCCACGTCTTTGGGGCGGATTCCATTTTTAAATGTGGAAGGAGGGCAAACCAGGATAGATGGTGGTGGGTGGGGTGGGATTGTTGGGGTTTCCTGGATATCCCATCCGGCGATAACCCCCTCCACTATCCACCTCCACCCTCCGCCCACCCCCCCCTCCTCCAATGACCCCAATACACCCATACCCCCACCCCCCACCGCCCCCCGCAATAACCCCAACCCCCCCTACCCCCCCCCTCCCCCCCCCCCCCCCCCCCCCCCCACCACCCAAACCCCCCGCTACCCCCCCCCCCCCCCCCCCCCATACCCCCCCACACACACAACACAACAACAACACCCGTTCAACCTCCCTACTACCCTCCATTCATTTAGAAAAATGGCACTTTTTGGCCCTATTCTCTGTACCCACTAATGGCGTCCACACCCCCCTTATCTCATCCCCCCCCCCCCCCCCCATCCCCCCGGCCCGCCGTGCGACACGTGCGCCCACACACAAGGCACCCCCGTTCCCCTTACTCCCCCGCCCCATGTCCATGTTGGATCCCACCCCACTTATCCCCCCCCCCACACACACCCCCCCCCCCCCCACACACACCCCACACACACACAGCCTCCCCCGCTGCCCACATCCCCAAAAAGCAAGAAAGAAAAAAAAAGAAAATAGCTGTATTGTTTACGTCGCTTGTATTACTTTTCCAAAGGAAAGAAAAAACAGCGAAACAAGCCATTTTCCTGGTGTAACAGAGAGAAGGCCGATAAGGCGATAACCGACAAGAGAAACCCCACTAGCAGGTAAAGGTGAAGAACTGGTGACATGATTAATAAACCTGAAGCTTTTTTTTTTCAATGCTGTATTTATTCATTGCTTATCGGCCCGATTATACTGCAGTTCCATTGTTTCGGATACAGGAGGAGAGGGTACAAGACAGGGGATAGTTCTAGGAGTTTTTTGAATATCTCGAGTTATCACCACACCCCCTATCCCCCCCCCCCCCCCCCACCCCACCCCCCCACCCCCACACCCACCCACATCCCCCGCTATCTCTCATGCTGGCAAAAAATGACACTTTTGTTTGCCTGTTGACTTCTGTAAACCAGCTAAGGGAGGCTAGACCCCGTTTATTCTCCCACCCATATACCCATCCCTCTCAACACATCTCATGTAGCTGGTTCGGTCCTGGCAATAAATCCAGTCCAATCAAAAGTTGTCAGGGTTAACTGAAATCCGTCCATGCCACATCTACATTATTTTTGTGTTGCTTTTTTTTCTTTTTAGAAAAAAAAAAAAAAAATACATACCTTTAAAGAAAACAACGGCAGCGGTGGGATTCGAACCCACGCCTCCGAAGAGACTGGTGCCTAAAACCACCCCGTTAGACCGCTCGGCAACGCTATCCTCTTCGACACTGACAAGACAAGGGTATTGTCAAATGATCATCGATTAGTTTAACGGGAAATAACCCCCAAGAGCAAGGGAAAAGAGAAATATGTTCGCACCGTTTATGTCCCTTGTAAACTTTCATTTCACCAAAGAAGGACAAGAAAGAACAGGACAGACAAGCAGTGAAACAAAGCCATTCTCTGATTTAAAAAGAAAAAGAAACAGAAAAAAAAGAAAGGGTAATAGCTAACAAGAGGAACACACAAGCAGGTAAATATGACAACTGGCTGACATTTACCAATAGTGTGAATCGCTTTTGTATGATGTATTTTTATTCATTGTTTTTTCGGCCAGGTTATTGTTCCATTACACGTTTCGGAAGTTGGAGGAGGAGGTAGGGGGAGGGGAGGGGTGGGGGTGGGGTGGGGGTGGGGAGACGGGTGGAGGGTGATTCCGGATCTCTCGACTTCTCGGGCTAATTTCATGCATGCAACGCCTCCCCCCCCCCCCCCCCCCCCCCCCCCCCCCCTCAAGCTGGCAAAAATAGCAATTTTTGCCCGTAGGCTTATGTACCCAATTCGGGGAGGACTCTCACGCCCCATTTGCTCCCCCCTCCCTTCGCGCGCCCCCCCCCCCCCCCCCGCCCGCGTGCGCGCGCGCGCGCGCGCGCACACACACACCCACACACACACACACACACACACACCCGCATGTGCGCATACTCTCTCAATCTCTCTCTCTCTCTCTCTCTCTCTCTCTTCTCTCCTCTCTCTCTCTCTCTCTCTCTCTCTCTCTCTCTCTCTCTCCTGTGTGTGTGTGTGTGTGTGTGTGTGTGTGTCTTTGTCTTCTGTCTCTCTGTCTTTGTCTCTCTCTCTCTCCTCTCCGTCTCTCTCTCTCATCTCTCTCTCTCTCTCTCCTCTCATCTCTCCTCTCTCTCTCTCTCTGATACACACATGGACACAAACAGACGTTCGTACACACACACACACACACACACCACACACACACATTGTATGATAAATATTTATACATAATATTCTTTAAAATTCCATTTCACTTTTTGTTGTATATTTAAAATTTAAGAAAAATGGTTCTTGACAAAGTCCACAACTAAATGCAACATGTCTTTAACTTTGGATACATGGCCAACTAAACAGGGACTCCGAATAGGCTATTTGAATATCAACAACTCAAGAAATGAAAAAGACGATGTTGCAACTATTCTCCATAACAGTGGTAACAGTTTTCATTTATTTTGTTTTGCGGAATCCCGTTTGTCCTCAGAAATAACAGATGCTGATATGAGCAT
>JADBJO010002685.1:95000-110000 GCA_016801955.1 Conus betulinus | reverse complement strand
GGGCATGACTGTCTCATTCTAGATCAACCCCATCTTCATATTACTAGCTCCACCCCCCCCCCCCCCCCACCCCCACCCCCCCCCATCTAGTCTATAATGATATTATTGGCTGTCCTGTTCCGTTGACAGCCTTTCAGTCAGAGCTGTCAATCAGACAGCCGTCACAGGAAGGATGCGTAGCTTAGCACACAAAAAGGGGAGATCAAGCCTCCCTACTTCACTGCTCCACCAAAGGCTGTAAGACTGATCACAGTCAGTGAACAAACAACAAAACCCACTGGTGTATGTCAAGAGGGGTACGCTCATCTCTACAACTCTGAGATCCTGTGCCATGTTTCACTGATAAACACAGGGATGAACTGCTAGTTGAAACTACGTTTTAAGCCTTTAGACTAGTCATTGCTTATGCCACATGTTTTAGCAGCTTAACCTTATACCTACCAATACATGGTAACACTTATCAAAATGATGACTGAGTATTCTATTGTAACTCTTCAACTGTTTGTCACTATTTGATGAAAACATTGTTAAGATGGTTCATGAAAATTATCTAACTGTATATCGTTTAAACCAGTACATAGTGCTATCTGTTAAGATGATCACTGGGTGCTAAAATCTGACAGGGTAACTTCAAGCAATTTCACAATTGAATTAATAGGAGAATTTCGTCCATGCAACAAGAACTCTGATTGCTTTGAACTTTTCACATTTCGAATAAATGTTCGTGGGTGGGCGAATGCTAAGTAAAACTTTCCCTTGCAGTGAGCGTAGCATATTTTCTAAGATTGTATTCCTCAGCAGTACTCATACCCTTCAAATGTCAATGTGTTACAAGAACAAAGAAAGGTCGGGGGAGGCAGGGGAGAAGGGGGTACAGTGGCCCATAGGATATAAACTGGCCTGTGCCAAACTATACCCTGGGTAGGAAGTGGCTGCTTTATATCCGGAGTACACTCTGGTCTCGGCCTTTGTACAAGCAGCGCATCATCAGAACAAAACTGCTAGTACACCACACATTAACGCATTAACAAACCCAGACACTTTGTATCAAACGCCAAAACACTAACATTAGGAAGAATATGTCCATTCGTTAGAGAACATATCAGACTGTGCATGGTGTATAAGAGACTGGTTTAAGTAAAAAAAAAAATACAGAGAAAAGAGTATGTAGTGGAAACAATTGTTTTCGCGCTTTTCTGGTCTTTCTTTGTTTTAGTGAAAAGAAATCACCGCCATTGGCGCTCCATTGGTATGTAACTGATGCCACTCAAAACCAACCAACCAAACAAACAAGAAAAAAAACCCTCTGGTCTGGGCCAGTTTAGATGGGAGTATATTCTCTAGCAGGCCACTTTATATGGAGGCCTATTCTGGACGTAGTAGAGTCTGGCTGACTACACCGTGTTACGTAGTGAAACTGCCCCCCTTCCCAGTTTAACTCCCGGGAGTCAGTCTCGCACTGTCCCAGATTAACTCCCAGGAGTTAATCTGGGTTTGCGCCAAATCCCCTCCCCCCCCCCCCCCCCCCCCCCCCAGCGAGTTAATTTGGCATTGGCCCCAAACAGCCCCTCCCCTTGAGGAGTTAAACTGGACCTGGCCCAGAACAGCCCCCTAAAGACATCTGGGGAATTAATCTGGCACCGGACTGGAACAGCCACCCACTGGAAAGTTGAACTAAACTGGCCCAGCACAGCCTCTTCTCCCTCCTGGAGAGTTAAACTAGCCCTGGCACAAAAATAGTCCCCCCTCCCGTTTCCCCCCCCCCCCCCCCCCCCCCCCCCCCACACACACACACACACACACACACACTCTCCTGGGGAGTAATCTGGCACCAGCCCACAACAGCCCCTTTGAGAGTTAAACTGCACCTGTCCTAAAACAGCCTCCTTACAGGGGAGTTAAACTGGCACCGTTATGGAACAGCCCCCAGGAGAGTTAAACTAGACAAGGCCCAGAACAGTCCCCTTCACCTCCTGGAGAGTTAATCTGGCATTGGCCCAAAACAGCTCCCCTAGAGAGTTAAATTTGACCCTGGCCTAGAACAGCACCCCCCCCCCCCCCCCACCTCTCCTGGGGAGTTAATCTAGCTCCAGCCTGGTACAGGCCTCCCTGAGGAGTTAAACTGGCCCTGGCACAAAACAGCTCCCCCCCCCCCCCCCCCCTTCCTGGGGAGATAATCTGGCACGAGCCCAGAAGAGCCCCTCTGGAGAGTTAAACTGCACCAGTCCTAGAACAGCCTCGTTCCAGGGGATTTAAAACTGGCACCGTTATGGACAGCCCCCCTGGAGAGTTAAACAAGACAAGTCCCAGAACAGCCCCCCCCCCCCCCCCCCACCCCTGGGGAGTTAATCTGGCACTGGCCCCAAATAGCTCCACTAAAGAGTTAAACTGGACCTGGCCTAGACCAGCCGCCCCCCCCCCCCCCCCCCCTTCCTCCCCCTCCTGGGAAGTTATTCTGGCTCCAGTCTGGTACAGGCCCCCCTGGAGAGTTAAACTGGCCCTGGCACAAAACAACCCGACCCCCTCTCCCCGGGGAAATAATCACGCACCAGCCCAGAAACGCCCCTCTGGAGAGTTAAATTGCACCTGTCCCAGAACAACCCCTCCAGGGGAGTTAATCTGGCACCGTCATGGAACGCCTCCTCCCCCCCCCCCCCCCCCCCCCCCCCCCTGAGAGTTAACTAGACAAGGCCCAGAACAGCCCCTCCCCCTCCTGTTGAGTTAATCTGGCACCGGCTCAAAACAGCCCCCACTAGAGAGTTAAACTAGTCCTGGCCTAGAACAACCCCCCCCCCCCCCCCCCCCCCCCCCCCTCTCCTAGGGAGTTAATCTGGTTCCAGCCTGGTAAAGGCTTCCCTGGAGAGTTAAACTTGCCCAGGCATAAAACAGCCCCCGCCCCACCTCCCACCCCCCGCCACCTCCCGCCTCCTGGGGAGTTACTCTGGCATCAGCCCAGAACACCCCTCTGGAGAGTTAAACTTGACCTGTCCTAGAACAGCACCCCACTAGGGGAGTTAATCTGGCTCCAGCCTGGTAAGGCCTCCCTGAAGAGTTAAACCGGCCCTGGCACAAAACAGCTTCCTCCCCCCACCCCCCTTTCCTGGGGAGATAATCTGGCACCCAGCCCAGAAGAGCCCCTCTGGAAAGTTAAACTGCACCCAGTCCTAGAACAGCCTCCATCCAGGGGATTTAAACTGGCACCGTTATGGAACAGTCCTCCTGGAGAGTTAACAAAGACAAGCCCCAGAACAGCCCCTTCCCCTCCTGGGGAGTTAATCTGGCACTGGCCCAAAATAGCTCCACTAAAGAGTTAACTGGACCTGGCCTAGACCAGCCGCCCCCCCCCCCCCCTTACTCCCCCTCCTGGGAAGTTATTCTGGCTCCAGTCTGGTACAGGCCCCCCTGGAGAGTTAAACTGGCCCTGGCACAAAACAACCGCCCCCCCTCTCCCCGGGGAGACAGTCTGGCACCAGCCCAGAAACGCCCCTCTGGAGAGTTAAACTGCACCTGTCCCAGAACAGCCCCTCCAGGGGAGTTAATCTGGCACCGTCATGGAACAGCCTCCCCCCCCCCCCCCCCCCCCCCCCCCCCCCCCCCCCCTGGAGAGTTAAACTAGACAAGGCCCAGAACAGCCCCTCCCCTCCTCCTGTTGAGTTTGAGTTATCTGGCACCGGCTCAAAAAACAGCCCCCACTAGAGAGTTAAACTAGTCCTGGCCTAGAACAACCCCCCCCCCCCCCCCCAGGAGTTAATCTGGCTCCAGCCTGGTAAAGGCTTCCCTGGAGAGTTAAACTTGCCCAGGCATAAAACAGCCCCGCGCCCCACCCCCCACCCCCCCGCCACCTCCCTCCTCCTGGGGAGTTACTCTGGCATCAGCCCAGAACACCCCTCTGGAGCGTTAAACTTGACCTGTCCTAGAACAGCACCCCTCTAGAAGAGCTAATCAGGCACCGTTATGGAACAGCTCTCCCCTCCCCCCCCCCCCCCCCCCCCCCCCGGAGAGTTACACTAGAAAGGCCCAGAACAGCCGCCTCCACCTCCTGGGGTTTTAATCTGGCACTGGCCCAAAACAGCCTCCCTAGAGAGTTAAACTGGACCTGGCGTAGAGCAGCCCCCCCCCCCCCCCCCCCCTCCCCTCTCCTGGGGAGTTATTCTGGCGCCAGCCTTGAGGGTAAACTGGCCCTGGCACAAAATAGAACCCCCCCACCCCCCCCCACCCCCCTCTACTGGGGAGTTAATCTAGCACCAGCCCAGAACAGCCCCTTTGGAGAGTTAAACTGCACCTGTCCCAGATCACCCCCTCCAGGGGAGTTAATCTGGCACCGTAATGAAACAGCCCCCCTGGAGAGTTAAACTAGACAAGGCCCAGAACAGCCCCTCCCCCTCCTGGGGAGTTAATCTGACACTGACCCAAATCTGCCCTTCAAGAGAGTTAAACTGGACCTGGCTTAGAGCAGCACCCCCCCCCCCCCCCCACCCCCCTCTCCTGGGGAGTTAATCTGTTTCCAGCCTGGTACAGGCCCCCTGGAGAGTTAAACTGGCTCTGACACAAAACAGCCCCCCCCCCCCCCCCCCCCCCCCCCCCTCCTGGGGAGTTAATCTGGCACCAGCCCAGAACAGTCCCTCTGGAGAGTTAAACTGCACCTGTCCTACAACCGCCCCCTCGAAGGGAGTTAAACTGGCACTGTCATGGAACAGCCCCCATCCCCAGCCCCCCGGAGAGTTAAACTATACAAGGCCCAGAACAGAGCCCTCCCCCTCCTGGGGAGTTGATCTGGCACTGGCCCAAAACAGTCCACCTCGAGAGTTAAATTGGACTCCCCTCTGGAGAGTTAAAGTGCACCTGTCCTAGAACAGTCCCCTCCAGGGGAGTTAACCTGGCACCGTTATGGAACAGCCCCCTGGAGAGTTAAAACTAGACAAGGCTCAGAACAGCCCTCCATCTTGGGGAGTTAATCTGGCATTTTGAAACAGGTCTAATAAACAGAAAGAAGAGATGAGGAGGGGGGGACGTTCTGAACCTGTTGGGGGGCTGCTTTGGTGCAGACCCAGATTAACTCCCGGGAGGTAATCCGAGACAGTGCCATACTGACTCCCGGAGTTAAACTGGGAGGGGGGGTCGGTTTCACCACGTTACACCGGTCTGTGTGTGAGGTGGTTGTGTGGATAAATGAGCCTTTTGAGGCGGGTGGCTATAGGCATGATGACGAAGGGACGACATTTGTTTTCTTACCAAGCTTTATTCAGTTGCAGGTAAATGCTACCTTTTTTTTTCTTTCTTTTTTTTTTTTTTTTTTTTTTTTTTTTTGCATTTGTTTCTTTTGTGTTGTTTTTGTTGGTGTTTTCTTTTTTCAAGCATGTTTGCATATAGTCCTTTGATGGTGATGATGATGATGATGTTGATGATGATCATGATGATGATGAAAGAAGAAGAAGAAGAAGAAGGAGGAGGAGGAGGAGGAGGAGGAGGAGGAGGAGGAGGAGAAGGAGGAGAGAGAAGAAGAAGGAGAAGAAGAAGAAGAAGAAGAAGAAGAAGAAGAAGAAGAGAAGAAGAAGAAGAAAATCTGAAAGGAACACGGGAATACTGAGGAAAAAATTGAGACACATGAAGAATCAGATAAACACAACAGGAGGGACAGAAGCTAGAAACCAACAACTACAACAACAACAACAACAACAACAACACAACAACATGGCAGATGAAAAAGGAAAAAAAAAAACGAGTGAGAGAAATTAAGAGAAAAGAACAGAAGAAAAGTGAAGAGAGAGAGAGAGAGAGAGAGAGAGAGAGAGAGAGAGAGAGAGAGAGAGAGAGAGAGAGAGAGAGAGAGAGAGTACTGCTTACAGCCCACTGAGCACAAAGAGGTATGTCGGGGCAATCTCCTCGTTGAAAACAAAACAAAACAAAGCAAAACAAAGAACGAATGAGTGAATATGGGAAGTAAAACAAACAAACAAAAAAAAGACAAACAAACAAACAAACAAAAAAAGAAAACACAATCAGCTGCTTCACTTTTCACTGAATTATATTCTCAATGTCTTATGACGAGAACAGGAATGAAATAAAGGATACCGAATTCAGATTGTATTTCAATGCCATGCCTTTACGAACAACATCCATTTCAAACCACCTGCCAGAGCCAGTCTTTGTCAGCGAACCCTGCTTCAGTGCAATGCCAGGACCATCAAAAATCCAAACAGCTTCAAGAGCTTGGTACGCTGCGGTCTCTCTCAGCCTGGGTCGTTTAGACGTCAACGTTGTCTTGGTGGTGATAGCTATAGGTCCTAGTCTCGGTTGTCGTGGACTCCATTCACAACGTCAACAAACCAGTCCAAATATCTAGACACACGGGTGTACACTCCGGGGTTGGCTTGCTGCCCGCACCCAGTCCCGTAAGAGACGATGCCTGTGAGCTGGTTCATACCTCCGCACTGGCACATCAGAGGTCCGCCTGAGTCACCCTGCACGTGAAACACGGAGTGTGTGTGTGTGTGTGTGTGTGTGTGTGTGTGTGTGTGTGTGTGTGTGTGTGTGCGCGCGCGCGTGTGTGTTTTTTAACTTTCTTCGTCACTCACGTTATTACTGTCGCTGTTGCCTACACCGCGGGTGGTAGTAGCAGCAGTAGTAACAGCAGTATTAGTTGTAGTAGTAGTAGTAGTAGTAGTAGTAGTGGTGATGGTGGTGGTCGTAGCAGAAGTAGCAGGAGCAGTGGTAGTAGTAATAGCAGGAGATGTAGTAACAGCAGAGAAGCTGCATCAGCAGTAGTAGAAGTAATGGTAGTAGTAAGAGAGAAGGAGGAGAAGAGGAAGGAGCAGGAGGAGGAGGAGAAGGAGGACGAGGAGGAGGAGGAGGAGTAGCCAGTAGTAGTAGTAGTAGTAGTAGTAGTAGTAGTAGTAGTAGTAGCAGCAGCAGTAGTAGCAGTAGCAGCAGTAGTAGTAGTAGTGAATATACAATAGGAAGAGGAGGAGGAGGAGGAGTAATGGTCTACTGAAGCAGATTTCATGACATGTAGCATTCTTTTCGGTTGTATCTGTAGACCTGATCATTATAATCTTTATGATTGGCTAGCTAAAAACAATGTAATATTCTATTGTATTCTCATTGTCTGCATCTCTCTCTCTCTCTCTCTCTCTCTCTCTCTCTCTCTCTGTATTTCTTGTTATCTTCATTCTTTCTCAGTCTGTCTACTTGTCTGTCTGTCATCTTGTTTGTTTGTCTGTCTGTTTCTCCATGTTTTCTCTCCCCCCCCCCCCTCTCTCTCTCTCTCTCTTTCTGTCTCTGTCTCTTTCTCTGGCTTTCTCTTCCCCTCTCAAGTTCACTCTCTTTCTATAAGCCCCCCCCCCCCCTCCCTTCCTCTCTGTACCTCACTCCTCCCCCTCTCTCTCCTCTCTCTTACCTGACAGGCGTCATGTCCATTGTTCCCAGCACAGATTTGTTTGTTGGAATAATTGTCATTAGGGTAGGCTGCCGAACAGTTGGACTGAGATCGTATTGGCACCTCGACAGTCATGGGCACCTTAGGTGTACTCGTTACGACCCCTGTAATGGGTTTATAAACTTAAGTTTTGGGAGAGAGAGAGAGAGAGAGAGAGAGAGAGAGAGAGAGAGAGAGAGAGAGAGAGAGAGAGAGAGAGAGAGAGAGAGAGACTCAACTCAACTCAACTCCAGTTGCAAAGGCTACCGACCTATCTGCAATGAGTCAAGAACAAAAATAGAGCACACACGCGCTCAGCGTATATACTGAAAAATTTGAAAGAAAATAGTAGCATAACAAATTATTCTTCCTGAAATTACTCTGGCATTTGTGTGTTAACCGATGGCAGTTCCTCTCTTTGATTTAGCGCATTAAAAATGAACATAGCTACAGAGGGAGTTATAATTCTCTTTTCATTTTGCAGTAAAAGAAGCAATGACACTCGATGAACGTTTCTGCTATGAAGCAACATGTATTTATCTCTTAAATCTTTATAGGATGGACAAACAATCGAAAAATGATTTTCGTCTTCGATTTGATTACAGAATGGACAGGTTTGGGAGTTTAGTGTATATCTTTGATGGACATTCAAATCACTAATACCAGTCGAAAGTTCACGAACACTTTGCGAAATTTAGGAATTGCAATATCAGTTAAATATATATCAGGCTGCCGTAAGGATTAATATGTTAAATATCTATCACTATTAAGAGAGAGAGAGAGAGAGAGAGAGAGAGAGAGAGAGAGAGAGAGAGAGAGAGAGAGAGAGAGAGAGAGAGATGGAAATGGTTTATTCAGGCTAGGCCATAGCCCCTTTCTGAAGGGGGGAACTACTTACAATGGCACTTTAACGACAAGGAAAAGTAAAGATACATCAACATAATAATGACAAATTCCAACATCTTTTGACCACAGAGTACAACAGATACTTGCTTCAAGATTAACATTCACATCCTTCAACTGCAGTCGCACGCATTTTAAATGCCTGATATAGATACATGCATACATTCTTCAGTATATTTTTTGTTACTGTCAGCTATAGTAATGCTGCGTTGAATAGACACAGATTTGCATAACGTTTTCCTGGAATATATTCTTGCCGAAGCTCACAGAGACTAGGGCAACAAAACAAAAAAACGTGTACTTCATCCTCTTTTGCATCTGTGCACAAATGGCATGTTACAAAATTAGTTGATACCTGTTTATATCGGTCCCGATGTATTATAATATCTGTTATTCCGAATCTAAATTTTGTTAATAAGCATCTAACCCATGTCTGTTGATGTCAGTTTAAACATACCCTTTACAGCTCCTAGAAGATTTGAAAGTTCTATATAAAGAAAACCGTTCCCTTTCTTGGATATGTTCATTCCAGTTTTGCCATCGGCAGTCAATACGCCACTGGCGAAATTCATCCAAAAATGCATTGACATTTTCAATACCTTGATTCAGCCATACCATTCCAAATCCATTCTGATTATTATAATGTGTCTCAAATCCTTGAAACCCATGTATATTTACCACGTGAGTCAAGCCACATCAACATCTCGTAAGCTTTCATCAGCAGTCTATTTCCTTCCATATGTAATATCTTAAGCCAATATCTAATACACCGAACAGACGTATCAGCATAAACAGGGTGGCGTCCTGTCTCCATACACTAAATCATTCGGCATTTTAAACTGTACCCCTAAAAAAATTTTCAATGCAAATAAGTGGACCTTTTAAATACGAGCAACTGCTTTATCTAATCCCCATATTTTCAGCACCATACATGGCAATAGGTAGAACCTCATCATAACAAACAATTCAAAAACACTGCAAATGAATTATTCTTAAGCATGTATAACTTATGCACGATACACATCAAAGCATTCTTTGCTCGGCTTGCAAAGTTTTCACAAGCAGCTGCAAAAATAAGTCTAGTGGAAAAGATGTATACCAAAATACTTATAACAGTTGACAATCTTCACTTCCGCTCCATCAAGAAACCACCTTTCTTTCGCTGCAAGATATCCACCTTTCCTGAATACAAAAACGTTACTCTTTTTCTTATTAACCTTATGCTGAAGTCTTGAAGATGTGCTCCATAAACTACTCAGTTGTGTTTGAAGACCAATTGGTGTTTCGGAAAGCAAGGCAATGTCATCCACTAATAACAAAATAACCAATTCAATAACATCAGGAGTCAATGCTGCACCATGCCTTCTTTCCTCATTTATTTCCAGGACTAGCTCGTTTATAAACAAAGAGAAAAGTACAGGGTTGCATGCATCGTCCTGGTTTCCCCCTCTTGCATACATTATAGTCAGTAAAACTAGCACCAGATTTTAGTCTTGTTTTCACACTACTGTACATACTATTAATACATTGGTAGAGTTTTCCTTGAATTCCATTCTTTTGGATTACTGGCCAGAGTAATGATCTTGATACAGAGTCGAAAACTGTTTCGAAATCAATAAAAGCAACATATAATGTATCGTTCTGTGAAAATTGTCTCTGTATTAACGCTAAAATGTGAACATCTGATCAACAGATGAGTAGCCTTACTTATATCCCTGCTTGATGCTTACCTGTGATGCCATTTTGCCGTACCCACTCTTGTAGCCTGCAATTGATTATTGAACTAGGTACCTTACTCTTGATGTCACCCAACGATATGCCTCTATAACTGCCAGGGATATCAGTTGCACCCTTTTTAATCAGTGGCACGATCATTGACTCTGTCCATCGTTCTGGAAATATTCTATTATCAAAAAGTGTATTGAAGAACTTGACAAAGAAATCAGTACCAACATCACCACCAAATTTCAGTAATTTCTCTGATAATCCCATATGGTCCTTCAGATTTTCTGTTTTCAAGACTTTTCATTGCAGTTGAAACCTCATCTTTTGAAACTGGGCGATCAAAATAAGAAAAACTCGGTACTATTTTCAGACAGATTTACTTCGATAATTACATCAATAACATCGTCTTCGGTTTTACCATTTCCAAGAAGCTCATGAAAATGAGAAAACCAGTTTTCAATAGTTACATCATTGGATGTATGCACTCTTTTCACAGATAGTCTGTACAAATGCTTCTAAAATGATTGCTGGTCATTGAAAAAAATTACGAGCTTACACAGTAGAGAACTGTTATTTTCTGTTTTCATCTTTTCGATCAATCAATTGTATTCTCTTCGTGCAAGGCAATATGTTTTTTGTTATTTTCTTTATCTAGCGTTGTTCTGTATATCCGCAAAAGTCTTCTTGCCTTTAATTGAGTACTAGTGCATTCTGTATCATATCATATCATTGTCTTTATTCCTACTGTCCATTTTAATTTGTCTCTTCATGCATTCAGCTTGTTTTATAATACACTCATTAAAAGAATCAAGGGTGGCATTAACATCCTCGTCAATGAGAACAATAGCCCGTCCAATCAATGACAGTGTATCTTTGCTATTCAATTGCTCATTAAATAAATCAGCATGTTTATCTTGCCACTGGAATTTTTCAATCAACTGAGACTTTTTTTTTTTAATTTCACATGTCTTATTTCTATTGTTTTGAAGAGAACTAATGCTAATTTCCAATGGTAAATGGTCAGAATCAATTCGTTCAACTACATAAAGTGTGCAAAACAGATGGGTGATAGCTAAACAGTTTGTGACAGAGGCTCCCGTTTATAAGTGAAATCCAGTGGTCTGTGTGGATTATTTTCATTATTGTTTCGTATAAGCATTATCATGCCGGCTTCACCTATATTGTTTCGGTCATTATGTGGACGTTTTTGTGAGTGTCTTTGTTTCTTTCATGTATGCGCACACTGTGAGAAAGGCAGATTATTCCGTTGGACATTAAAACTTCGGGGCAAGACAGCGTTGAAATAGCTTTGCTCTTCTGTCTGATTTTCTACGGACTATTATTGCAAAGATGCGGTGATACTCCACTGAATCCCGGACCTACTCTCAGCACCAAGGTGGACAAGGCGGACACTCTTCTACAAACTAGGCTGAAGAGTGCTGGCGGAGCATCAGCCGCCTCCAACCCCTCCCCTTGTTGGACCTGTGCTGAACCAACTCTGAAAGACTTGATGCTATGTATGCGAGATCTGACCAGGAAGTTCGATGGATTAAAAACTGACTTTGATGGAATGAAAGAGGACATGAAAAAACTGAAAAGTACATGTGCAGATTGATTGATTGATTTAATTTAGAGACTGTTCACAACGATGGTGATATTAGACTATAAAAATAAATTTTAAAAAAAAAAAAAAAAAAAAAATATATATATATATATATATATAAAAGTGTGTATGTGTGTAAGTGCATTATATGAGTGTGTGTGTGAGCGCACGTGTTCGCGCGCGTGCGTGCGTGCGTGCATGTGAGCGTGCGCGCGCCCTTTGTGTTTATGTGTGTGTGTGTGAGAGAGAGAGAGGAGAGAGAGAGAGAGAGAGAGAGAGAGAGAGAGAGAGAGAGAGAGAGAGAGAGAGAGAGAGTGCACACGCGAGCGCGCATGCGTGTGTATGTGTGTGTGTGTGTGTGTGTGTGTGTGTGTGTGTGTGTGTGTGTGTGTGTGTGTGTGTGTGTGTGGTGTGTGTGTGTGTGTGTGTGTGTGTGTGTGTGTGTGTGTGTGTGTGTGTGTGTGTGTGAGAGAGAGAGAGAGAGAGAGAGAGAGAGAGAGAGAGAGAGAGAGAGAGAGAGAGAGAGAGAGCGTGTGTGTGCGTGTGTGCGTGCGTTTGCACGTGCGTGTGTATGTGCCCGCGTGTGTGCGTGCGCGTGTGTGTATATATGTGTGTGTGTGTGTGTGTGTGTGTGTGTGTGTGTGTGTACCAAACAATAATTATAAACTGATAAATCAGTTACAACAAATGAATAATAATAGAACTCGATATAGCCTTTGCTATATCAATCATTTTGGGGCTGTAATGTATTTCATGAAAAGCCCCTAATTTAGCAGTATCTATCTTTAGAATATTATGTAAAGATGTTAGAACTGGACATTCAAAAAGAATATGTTGAATAGATAATGGGAGACCACAAGCGCAATCTACATCCTTAGAAAATTTGGTTTTCCACGTGTTTTAAACAGATTTTATAAAATTATATGGACAATGATCTTTGACATAATAACACTTTCGTTTTTGCAGGAAGTTTTTCATTGTTCATACAATTTTCTAATAGAGAATTGATTTCATGTTTGTCGAATTTTAATCTACTATCTGGATTTTTTCTAAGAGCACCCTCTTTTGCTAATTTATCAGCTATTTCATTTCCATAGATACCACAATGGGATGGGATCCAGCAAAACTCTACAAAAGTTCCTTTCGCCATAACGGAATGTATCATAAATTTTATATAAAAAATTAAGTCTTTCCTTACATTTGCATCCCAACTTCGTAAGCTACAAAGAACAGATTTAGATTCAACACAGATTAGAATGCTGTAAATTGCCACATTAAGGTCAGCTATCCAAGATAACGCCATAAGGATTGCATATAGTTCAGCAGTGAAAACTGAAAAGTTCTTTCCTAAACAAAATGATTTCTGTACTTTTAAATCAGGAATTACAAATCCAGCTCCTGTATAAGATTCTAAAACTGAACCATCCATGTAGATTTTAAGATGATGTGGATATGTGTTTTCAGGATGTTCTTTTGCTTCTACTGATACCAAATTAATATTGTGTTTTTTTTTTTAAGTAGTATAATCTATATCAAAATGTGGAGAAAATGCTCCCATTGAGGACTTGTGGGCATAGTTGGAGGCTTTGAAATGGATGTAATATCGATGTCACATTTTTTCTAAATAAATCATCAGTATAACTTCAAATGGGCTGCAGGTAAGAATATTCTGTGCCCTTTTAGGAAAATCCGATTTAGCATCAAGAAATATTTATTTGTTACTGAATTTGACACAGAAAGACTTCTGGTTACATATTTGGCTGTTGCTAGTTTGAGCTGATCGTCAAGTGACAAGAGATTAGCTTCTTTATATGTTTTAAAGGTATTGCGCTGGAACACCAAGGGCTACTTTAACAGCTTTACTGTCTATAGTTTGTAATCGCTTAAGTAATGATTGAGAAGCTGAAAAATATACTTCCTGTCCGTAAATCAATTTTGAACGAACCAGACTTATAGAAAGATGCAAAAGAGTTTGGTATCTTGACCCCATGATTGTGCACTAATTATTATTATTATTTTTTTTTTTTAGTAAAAATAGCCTTTGTCTGGCATTGTTTATAAGATATTCAATATGGAATCTCCAGTTTAATTTAGGAGTGAAATGAACACCTAAAAATGTAACATTATTGGAATATTGAAGAGTTTTATTTTTCTAGCACATGTTAAGGCAAAACTTTTTGGATTTTTACCATTGTTAAATATCAATTGCGTCTTTTCTTCTGATAGTTCTAGTCCATTTTTGTTCATGTATTTATTTAGTTTGTCAATTTCAATTTGATATAGTTTTTGTAAATATAATATGGTTCTCTTATTTGTGCGTTTTTTAATGTTTGTGTTCATCTACATTGTAATATCATCGGCATATTGCACTACATGCATATTTTTAGATAGTATTTTAGGAAGATCGTGAATAAGAACTGTAAATAGAATTGATGCAATAATGGGGCCCTGAGGGATGCCAATATCAATATCTTTAAATGGAGAGTAGCATTTACCAACCCTAGTACAAACTGATCTCTCAGATAAGAAAGATTTTATGAACTGATACATTGCACCATTAATCCCAATATTTTTCTACTTATAAACTAAACGAGAATGCCACACACTATCAATGCTTTTCTGATGTCAAAGAAAGTAGCAAGTATACTTTTTCTACGAGCAAATTGTTTTTTTTAACATGACTTGCAAGTTTTACAAGATGACCAATTGTAGTTCTACCTTTTTTGAAACCTGCTTGATTGTTGGGAATTATGTTATTCTTTTCGCAATAATGTAAAACGCGTTTTTCAACTATCTTTTCTAATATTTTTTTCCAACTTGAGATGTTAATGCTATAGGTCGATAACTATCAACTGCAGACCTATGTTTTTACGTTGTTTTGGAACTGGAATTACAACTATCCTCTTCCTGAAAGTAGGAAGAGTTCCATGTAACCAACATTTTTTGTAAAACGAGTGAAGTAATTGCTTCCAGCACAAAGGTAAGTGGCATAACAACTGATATGAAATTTCATCTAATCCAACAGCTGTCTTATTCGAGGAGAATGACATTAGTGCTTCTTTAAAGTCTTCAAATGTTATAGATGCATTTAAGTAATGGTTTGGATCCGGGGTGGGATTACAATAAGTATCCTTTTCCTCCTCTATTTTTC
Source organism: Conus betulinus (assembly GCA_016801955.1). Lineage (NCBI taxonomy): Eukaryota > Metazoa > Mollusca > Gastropoda > Neogastropoda > Conidae > Conus > Conus betulinus. The sequence continues at coordinate 95,204 of JADBJO010002685.1, read as the reverse complement.
TGTAACTTTTGGTATCTGTATGTAGTCTAGTTTAGTTTTTTTTTTTTTTAAAGCTTGTACAATGCTTCAGCTGTCTCTGATGATGTTGGAATAGTATTTTTTTTTTCTAATTTCATAGGATATGAAGGGAGATAATACTTGTTTTTTTTTAAAAATCCTTTTACTTTTTTCCATACTCTGTGCATGTCCTTAGATGAAGATATT
>JADBJO010002685.1:77500-80000 GCA_016801955.1 Conus betulinus | reverse complement strand
ACCCACACCTGCATATACAGTATTACTTAAGTATTTTCTCTCTCACGCGGATACACACTCACACATGTACCCCATTCTCGTACCAAATAGTGACTGGAACACGCTTACAGATAGCTTATTACCCATTATTATTACGCTAAATGATACACTAGCCCAGGATAGTACAGATGAAGATGTCATAGCAAAATATAACTATAACTGTTCTGACTGGAACTTATTTCAAAATATTTTGAAATCACAAAATACTAATGACATAAGAGATGATGATATCAATACTTTTTGCTCAACGTTAACGGACACAGTTTGCAAGCCGCTGACTGCTCCATACCCAAGTATTCTAATTCGAAGTCTATCAAACATTTGGGAAACATCTGGTGGAACGAAGCCTGTGAGAAAGTTGTAAATGAAAAAGAAACGTTTATTCAAAGTCTACTTACAGGATAAAAAAAAACAACAACAGAAAATCACATTCCGCTTAGGAAAGCAAATTCACTCAGTAATAAAACCATAGCACAAGTGAAACGGCAGAACTGGGCTACATTTTGCACAGATGAGGTTTACAGCCATAAAGACAAACAAAAGATATGGAAAAAAAAATAATGATATGAAAAATGGGATACATCTACCATTATATCCAATCAGGATTGAAGGCAATGATCTTCCTACAAACTAACAAAAGGCCGAGTCGTTCGCTGACTCTTTTTCAGATACAATGCTTCCTAGTAAACTTCTACATGAAATCAGAACGTTTAGGTAAATGAGGCCCAGAAAGATATGTACAAAGATCCTGTAGCAGATAACGCAAATTATATCAATGCTCCAAATACTTTAAAAAGAATTAAAAGATACTCTATTTTCTTCAAGCGCTAAGAAAACAACTGTTGGAGCAGATGCAATATCCATCATTCTCTTAAAACATCTGCCAGATAACTAGATAATACTACTGCACGAATTACTACAGAAATGCTGGGATGAGGGCTGTATTCTCCAAATATGGAAACACTCAATCGTAGTTCCAGTATCTAAGCAAGGAAAGTGAAAAAAAAAAAACAAACAAACAATTACAGACCTATTGCTCTAACATCACACACAGGGAAGCTGCTAGAAAAGATAGTTCTAAACAGATTAATTCATTACTGTGATAAAAGAAAAGTTATCCCCACTAACCAAGCTGGTTTTAGGAAGGGGAGAAGTAGAGATGACCATTTTTAATTAAAGTGACTACGCAGATTAAACATCAGTTTGCTCGTAGGAAAAATATATTGGCCACATTCTTTGATATAAAGAAAGCCTACGATCACGTGTGGCATGCTGTGCAAACTAAAAAGTATTGTCTATCTGGAAATATATATGGTTATATTAAGAACTTTTATCTGAAAGAAGCATGCGGACAAATGTTGGCAACAAGTATTCCACCTTACGATTTCCTAAAATGGGAATCCCACAGGGGTCAGTTATTGCCCCGTATTTATTTGATATTTTGCTCTATGATTTGCCAGTCTGTATCGAATAATGTTGTACTAGTACAATATGCAGATGACATAGTTATGTGGATGAAAGTTACTATGAAAAGGAAAACACCCAAAAGACAGCTATATTTAAAAAAAAAAATATATCAACTGGAACTCGATAAAAAGTAAGTAACTACATGAAGGAGAATGGATTAATGCTATCACCAGAAAAACCAAATCTCTACTTTTTAATAGTGGGCCAGATCCACCAGAATTACCCATTTTTCAAATAAATGGCGAGACTATAGAATACAGACAAATGGTGAAATTTCTCAGAGTATATATTATTACTTCAAAACTGTCGTGGAATTATCATATACAATATTTATTAACAAAGGCTCAAAAAAGCTTTAACATTTTAAAAGTTATACAGAAACAAAACTGGGGCCCAGATGATGCTAATGGCATTCTCGATACGTTCTAGACTCTCTTAGGGCAGGAAGTCTTTTTCAGTGCTCCGAAAAGTTTACTTAATAAGATGCAAAGTTTGGATTGCAAAGCTTTCACACTGGCTCTTGGCGTGCCGTATCATGCATCATCTTTGGAACATATAGCAAAGTAGGAGTATTACCATTAGATGAACATCGACGGCTAGCTGTCGCAAAATATGTCTTACGAATTTTGAACACGTAACAGCAACGTTGAGAATGAAGTCAGTTTGAGATCTGACATTAGCTTCCCAAAAAGAGCAAAATCAATTTCTTCACTCACAACTATTGGAACTTTTCACTTCAGACCAGTTCAGTGAGTCAAAAGTTAACTTCACCGATATAAATCGGCCTAAACTTCCCGCATCTTCCAGCCCGCCATGGGAACTTCAAAGAGCATCATTTGATATTAGCCGTACGTCGATGAAAAAAAGTGACAATGAAAAGCTGATAGGCCAAATAGTAAAAGAGTATATTGAAAATTCGTATCCCTTTCATCTTAAATTTATACAGATGGGTCTCTTTTGGATACCAAAGAAGCAGGTGCTGCATTTACAATTC
>JADBJO010002685.1:47500-72500 GCA_016801955.1 Conus betulinus | reverse complement strand
ACCGATTTGTGAACTGATAAGTTAAAACCGTTTGAATTCAAATAACGAACAAGTTTACTGACTGCGTGAAACTGTTCAACAATTTCATTACGCTTGATTTTTTTTTTTTTTTGAAAAAAATTACAAATTACGATTTTTTCACAATATCATCTGCAAAAGCAGGTAAAGTTGCCCCTTTGTGTGTGCAATGCACACACACACACACACACACACACACACACACACACACCCACACACACACACACACACACACACACACACACACGCACACACACACACACACACACACACACACACACACACTGACACATACACTAACACACACGCATACACGACAGTAACGAGAGAGAGAGGAGAGAGAGAGAGAGAGAGAGAGAGAGAGAGAGAGAGAGAGAGAGAGAGAGAGAGAGAGATTCCTAGATATTTGTAGACATTCACGACCGACATTGTTGTTCCATTACAGTACATTCCAACGTTCTCTTGGACCTAAATAGCCGCCTTTCTGAATAGAGTTATATTACTTTGCTGCATATTCACTGTCAGTTGTAGAGGAGAGGCAGCACGCCAGGAGTTATTCAAATCTGCTTGTAAACCAATAACTGCTCCAGACAACAACAAGAAAATTCATCTACCAGAAGAAGTATTAACAATTCTAAAAAAAAAAATCGTCCATGAAATGGGCTTCATGCCTCCCATTATTTATTACTTTAACTGTTATATCGTTAATAAATAAGGAAAATAGAATAGGACTGCACACTTCACCTTGTTTAACACACTACTATTGCACATAATATAATCGGACAATTTTTCTGCCACTTTCTCACTCCAGATTTTTACACAATTATACATACGTATAACACATTTATGTAATTTTCCATAAATACCATTTTTTCAACCAAACGGGCCATAAAATATTTCTGATAATAGAATCAAAAGCTTTTTTCAAAATCTACAAAGGCAACGTAGCGTTTACAATTGAAAGATTTTTTAAAAAAAAATAAAAGCCATCAGAGTAAACATATGGTCTGTAATAGAGTAATTACGTTTGAATCCAGCTTGGTATTCTCCTGTGAGATTATTTTCTTCTACCCATTCTTGTAACCTACACAGTTAATGATCGTGCGGTACAGCTTACTGGTAGCATCACAAAGCGAAATGCCTCGGTCATTATTGGGATTGTTAACGTTTCTTTTTTCTAGAGGGGTATAATAATATATTCTGCCCAATTCTCAGGATACATTCTTTTGTCAAATAGAGAGTTGAAAAGGGTTACCAAGAAATCCAAAATGAGATCAAATTTATAACCATATTTTATAAATTCTCCATTTATACCAACTTGTCCTGCAGCCTTGCGATGTTTAATTTTCCTAATGGCAAACCAAACTTCTTCTTTAGAGACTTAAATTATCCATCACCAGTTCTTCATTATATCCACTCAGTAACATATTATCAGTATTAGTATCTTTTGTGAGAAGCGTTCTGAAATCTTCAAACCATGTGTCTATACTGATGTTATTTGAAGGCTGATTTTGTTTTGAAGCGATCCTTTTCACTGTGCCCCACAACTGTTTCTAACTATTTACAGAAGACAGTAATACCGTCATTAGGGTATCATCAAAATTGTTTCCATTTCTTCTTCTGTAAATCTTATGTTCACGTCTTGCCTCGCAATACTCGTGACGGTCTCATCATCACGTGAAACGCACAAATTCATTCAGCAATCAACGAACATTTTTTTTTTTTTTTCGCCAGTAATCACACTCTGAATTAAACCAATCTTGGGATTCATTACTTCATTTATGCCTGACCTGAATTCTCATGCAGACAGCAGCTTCCTTTATACACATGTTAAAGTAATTCAATGGTTTGTTAACATAAAGGTCAATCAAACTGAGCGCATGTGCCATTTTTCCTGAAATTCTATTCGTGATAAGTAACTACAGAATAAACTACTACAATTATCATTCCATACAAACTTTTCCAAGATGAAGCTTGTTATCATTTAGTTTGTTGTTTAGGTTATCGTCTACACAGCTTACATGAAGTTCTACAGGCATATGATCTGACTCAATACGTGCACACACGTTTAGCGCACACGATTCATCAAAACACGCAAATAATTACAAGACATTAAAAAAAAAATCAATAACACTGGAGCCACTATCTGACACGTATGTGTAGCAACCTTCAAGGTCGCCATTACACAATCCATTAAGCATACACAAATCTACAGCAGTACACATATTTAGTAACAATTTACCATAATTATTCAATGCCTTGTCCTGAGAACATCTACCGACATTTCAAGGGTGATTCGCACATTGCAACTCAAAAATATTGCGATTATCAAAACTCTGACAACATGTGGATCATTAGAAATCCTGCTGTCCATATCTTCCACACAATAACACATACACATCACGGTAAGTCAGTACACAATCGGTTATATAATCCTCCAACTGAGCTATACTGTTTTCACTATCAAAATGAACATAATGATTATGGCGAAACCCTCGCTGCACTGGTCAAACGTGACTGTCTCGTGTTGCTTTTAACTGCGGGATTGTTGGGTCCTGGATTGATTTCATTGTCCCCACTGCATAAAAGTAAAGTGCCCTAGAACAGATAAGAGAGGAGTAGTCCAAAGGTGACACCTTCCGCTTTCCGTCCAAGTTTAACAATGGCGACGCGAATTGACGAGTTGTTTGGGGCCCTTTTCGTCATGAAATCGATGTAAACCGGCACAAAACAGCTACACACACACACACCGGAAATTTGTTACTGCTGAAGGCATGACACTTAACCACAGTCTCTGCCAAACATAGGCGTTGAACAAAGTCACGATTTACTATGATTCTGATGTTAACACGTGAGAATATGTAGAACGTCGGCACCCAAGAGCAGCTATTCACTTCCCCCCCCTGAGAGAGAGAGAGAGAGAGAGAGAGAGAGAGAGAGAGAGAGAGAGAGAGAGAGAGAGAGAGAGAGAATTTTACAGTTTTGGCTAAAGGTGGATGACAATAAATAGATAAAATAAAGTAGAACCGATTTGTAGACATGAACGCATTAGCTCTTTACTGTTTACAAGTTCCTGTAATATACCAGTTAATTGATCTCTTTTTGTAATCGAAAAGGTCCATATATCTCTTCACAAAGGATAGAAAAGGTGATGGTCAGCTAGATCACTCTGAGGTATCCCCTGTCTACATTAAATGATTATGAAAATTGACCATACCTCACTACATGCCCTTGCTGCTTCGAATGAATTTGAAAAACTGGCCATATCTCTTCCTCGATGAATTAAAATAAATAGCATCCATTTCGGAATTTTTATAACTAAAATAGAAAAATGGCAAGTTCGTAAATTGATTGCCTCCTTACAATCATTGCACGCATTTCAGTACTTTTGAGAACCCGAGCTCAAAAATGCATATGATTACAAATGTTCAAACACATGTCCTTCTAACGAAGTTTTATACCATGGTTTTGTTCATAATTATGGAAAGGGTGATATGGGGGGCAGGAAGGATTCTAAGACAAGGATCATTTTAACCAGCACCATGCAACAGTAGTCAAAGTCGCAGATGATGGACCAGGAAGTAGTGGATTCGATTCCCATTACAGGCATTTAGTTACGTAATTTTTCGGCTTGACCGCTTCCTATCTAAAGCCAAGTTTGCTGTGAGTCGCTCGGAACTTCAAACTGATATTTAAAACACTTGATGGATGCATTCAGGCGTCTCTGAGAGTGACCAGTACTGCACCTGACTGTATCTCTCAGGCCTGGCAGACCCCGGGCTATATTTTAAAGCAAGTATAAAGTACAGCCATGCACATAGTCTAAGATCAGAATGGAAACTGCTTAGCACCATCTTCATGGTCGTTCACTTCGTCAATTGGCGTACGAAAAATGTCTAAAATTGTGTGCCCTTCATGTCCTGTTCTCATGGTGAGCTCAAGTTTGCATTTCTCTCCACGGCTACTGCTTCTGCAAGTTTGTGTGTGTTGAGGTTGCAAATATTGGCGAGCTTATAGCGACCGTCGTTGGACAGGCGTAATGACATCTTCCAGAGAGGAACCATCATTCACGCTGCCTCAGTCACTAAGCAATAACCGTCTTTATTAGTCGGCTTAATACCCGGTATCCTGTGTAGCTGCACGTGTTGGATCAGAGGCACCATTAAATACCTGTGACTCAGCAGTAATGTTGTGTCTCTGCTGGTGGGTTGCCTCATGACGACTTGACATCGATTGTCCCCTGTGGATTGTTGGTATCAGGTTCCGGTAACACAAGCTAGAAGAGTAAGGCTGTGAAAGGGGAGCCGGGACGAACAGCATGGATATAATGCCCCTGAAGGGCACCAAGGATGAAAGAGAGAGAGAGAGAGAGAGAGAGAGAGAGAGAGAGAGAGAGAGAGAGGGGGTGGCTGTGCGTGTGTTTGAAACCCTTCTTTTCTATACAAATTTTCCCACTTACCTTCAGAGACATTCTCTGTTAACTTTGCCCAAGCCAAATACGTCTGTTGATCTGTCTTGGTTTCGTTGTTGGTTTCTGTTGTCGTTGTTGTTATTGTTGTTGTTGTCATTATTTTTTCTAGGATTGATGAATGCTTTATTCAATTTCCTTGGTTGTGGCCTTTTAATTGTTTCTATCCTTAGCCTTGTAAATAATCTAAACTGAGTTGTGCATGACATATACAAACAATCTAAACCGTGTTGTACATGACCTATATAGAATTGGATGTTATCGGTCTGCATATCATTTTTAGACACCAGCCACCCCCCAACCCCCCCGCCCAGCACACACACACACACACACACACACACCACACACACACACACACACACACACACACACATACACGCGCGCGCGTGATGGAAGGCGGATATTTCACAAAAAACCTGGAATCCATCCTAAAAAGGTGAAATTTCATTTGTCAAAATAAACAGCAAGGGAAGTACAGACTGCAAAGCATATTTCATGAAATGCGTTATTTTAAGATATGTTTTTAAGTTCAGTGGGTTCTTTAATACTTTCTTAGCGGCAACAGACTCCAAAGTGGACTATTCTTTACGAGGTAATACTCGACTAAGCCTCGATTTACGTTTTTCTCTCTCCTGCAACAATATATCGCAAACTGCATGAAAAAAAAAAAAAAGAAAGGTTTTCTTTGATCATAAATAACTAATTAAACACAATTTATTCATGATTGTTAATGATCTTGGTTACATGGATCTGGAAAAAGACATTCATAGGTGGATTAAAAAACGATTTCTGAAACTTTCATTGTCGCCGACAATATGTTGTTCCACCTCAACCAAGAAAACCAAAAATTCTGGAGAGAGAGAGAGAGAGGAGAGAGAGAGAGAGAGAGAGAGAGAGGAGAGGGGAGAGAGGAGGAGAGAGAGTGAGAGAGAGAGAGAGAGATGGCAGGGGACTGAGAGAGAGAGAGAGAGAGTCAGACCTGCAAACGTAGAAATTAGTATAAATCTACTCCTATCGGACACCCCGCCAGGCAAATCAGTTTGAAAAAGTTCACTATCTGATTGGAGAATGTTATATAGGAGAGGAAGAATACGATGTTTAATTTGATCAAAGTTCAGTTAAAACTTCTATCTGATTTATTCCGCGGTACGTGAAGGCGGGAAAGGTGTGAAGACGAAGAGGAGAGAAAGGGCGGCTGGTAAAGCCACGATTTCAATCCCCCCCCCCCCCCCCCCCCCCCCCCCCCACACACACACACACACACACAAACACAGCCCCAATATGGCCCTTTGCGGTCGGCTGTTATAAAGCAACATTACCGTACGCACAGAGAGAGAGAGAGAGAGAGAGAGAGAGAGAGAGGAGAGAGAGAGAGAGAGAGAGAGAGATGAACTGATTACTGTTTTGGTATGATGGTGGTTTAGGTTAATGAACTCCTAATCTTGTGTGTGTGCGCGCGTGTGTGTATGTGTGTGTGTATTCTCTCTCTCTCTCTCTCTCTCTCTCTCTCTCTCTCTCTCTCTCTCTCTCTCTCTCTCTCTCTCTCTCTCTCTCTCTCTCTCTCTCTCTCTCTCTCTCTGAATCTCTCTCTCTCTCTCTGTCTGTCTGTATATCTGTCTCTCTCATTGTCTCTGTCTCTTCATTGTCTCTGTATCTTTTTCTCTGTCTGTCTGTCTGTCTGTCTGTCTGTCTGTCTGTCTGTCTGTCTCTCTCTCTCTCTCTCTCTCTCTCTCTCTCTCTCTCTCTTCTTTATTCCGTTTCTTGTTCTCCAATCCAGACAGAACTGCAGTGACCTGGGGAAATATTGTACTATGTGGTGTCCCAGTGACTCCCCCGGAGATCAGCAAAATAATCCATCCATCCATCCATCCATCCATCCATCCCATCCATCCATCCATCCATCTATCTATCTATATCTATCTATCTATCCCATCCATCCATCCATCCATCCATCCATCCATCATCCATCTATCTATCTATCTACTGAGAAAGAGAGGGAAAGGGGAGAGAATGGGTGGGGGTGGGGGTGGGGGAGAGATAAAGTTCATTGCTTTACTCGCCGAGGAGGCGAGGAAATCCCAGGTTTACTGATTCTCCAGCTCTGCGCTGGACTCTCTCCTCAGTGGTCTGGATACTAGTCTTTCCAGGTGAGGTTATACACTAACTTGCGTACGTAGCATACTCTTGGCACACATAAACGAAACGAAAAGCACCGAGCTGGATTATACCGGAAAAATCGGTTGGAAAACCCATTCTGTGGGTAAACAAAATCTTGTGCATTAAAAAAAACTCCATCGCAAACAAGAAGCAAAGCAAAAATACCCCCCCCCCCCCCCCCCAAAAAAAAAAAAAAAAAAAAAAAAAAGGGGGGGGGGGGGTAGCAGTATACTTAGGGTCTATGCTGTGACAGCTTGCATTCCACAAGGGAAAATCTGTGGTGACAGTGAAAACATACAGTATACAATTCTTCACGACATCAGATAACAAACAATTCAAGTAATTATAAGATTTTTTTTTTTCATTATTAAATTAAGCTTCAAATTGAGATATGAGCACCAGCCGCCGTGGCGAAGTGGTTAGCGTCGCGGACTCCCGGCTGGGAGGTCGTGGGTTCGAATCCCATCAGAAGTCATGTGGGTTTTTCTGCCCCGAACGGCTCCTACCCACAGTTGAGTTTGCTACGGGCTCAGTTGGGAAGACTGGGACCACACAGTCGAGTTTCATCCACTTAATGGATGCGTTTGTGAGAGTGTTGCTCAAATTTCCTGACCAACACTGCAGGTGCCTGTATCTCTCGGGCCTGGTTGACGCCGGGATATATTATGAAAGGAAGCGTAGAGTACAGCCCTGTCATGTAGTCTCAGACCGAAATGGAAATCCGTAGCATCATCTTAATCATCCTCATTCTCATCGTTCAGCATTTAAAAAAGATGTCTCAAGTTCTGTGGCCCTTCATGCCCTGCTCTCATGGTGACCTCAGTTTCGATGTCCTCTCCACGTCTGTGGCCTTGGTTGGTTCCGTCGGGGTCACCGGTATCGGCGGGTCCATGGGGGTTGTCGTTGGATGGACGTGGTGGCGCCCTCCGGAGGGAGAGCTCACTCACGCCGGCTCCGCGACTAAGCAATTATTGTCGTCAGTAGGGGGCTTATTAGTAGGTGGTGTCCTGCGTATGTTAGATCAGAACAGGCGCCACTGAACACCACCGAAGTGACTCGCAGCAGTGCAGTGTCTCCTCCGGTGGGTTGCCTCTCGACGACTTGACGTTGACCACTCCCTGTGGATTGCCGGTGCCGGGGCTGCGGCGGGGCCGACCGGGCTGTGGCTGTGGACGGGGTGTCTGAATGAGCGGCGTGGGTGCACTGCCTCTGAAGTCGCGCAGAGGTTGGGACAGCAAAAAAAAAAAAAAAAAAAAAAAAAAAAAAAAAATTGATATATGAGCAAAAACTACGATGTTTGCAAAATGTTTGAGTGTCACGACCGATCCCTGGAGGTCGGCCCTGACAGGATCAGTCTAAAAGGGAGTGAAGGGGATGACTGACCTCATACGCTCTGCAAGAGATCACACAGGAAAGATTACAATGCAACACACCATTTATTCACACCAACATACACATAGTCACAAATAAGCATTTCAACACACATTCGTTTGTTCCTTCCCGTTGTCCCCCACCCTTACCTCCCCAAAGTTCACTGGAAGTATCATGTCCAATCGGGTGTCCAAACCGGGTCTGTTCTGAATACAGTCTTTCCGTGCTGACACCCTCAGCACACACCCACACCACTTCCCCAACAGCACGACACAGAGTTTACCACACTCGCTTAGCTGTCACATGTGTTGCATGAAGTCTGAAAACAGCGTAGAAACATTATCCCGTCGGACGAGGCGGTAGTCGTCAAAGGTCCCGGGCAGGGGTAGAACCATCCGGTGAAGAACGTGTGCTCACACACTGTGGCCTCAAGGACGTCAGCCCCGGGTACAGCCAGCGGGAGGAGAGAAAAAAGGAAAGGAACAGGAAAGGGGTACTAGAACCCCGCAGGCAGTATGGTATGAAACATGCTGCTCAATCCTAACAGCCACCTGCATGAAGGGCGAGGGGCGGTGTTTGCTGAATACATTAGTAGCACGAGCTCAGCACAGACCTGGGCGTAAAACAGTAACAAAAAAAAAAATGAGGAATGTTCGCTAAAGGACCTCTCACACGAGGCAGGCAAGAAATGACATCGAAATTAACAGGTTGAAGAAAAGAATAGCAATCTATATCTCTATCCCTCCTTCACTCACGTTAAATGACCACAACACATTTTTCTTTTTTTTTTTTAATATTTGAACTGAAGAGTACAACAACCATTGTTTTGCAATTGCCACCACATTTAAAAATAATCATAATTTAATGGCACGATTACCCCCACATTTATAGCAACACTTCAAAATAATCACACAATTCTCAAACCACGCATCCAAACGTCTAATCGTGCGTACGCACGCTCGCAAACACAAAGCACTCGTTCCCCTTGCACACACAAGCAGACAGTGGGCGAAGGACATAAGACTGACGATTTGACTGGGGCGGACGAGCGAGACCAAGCAAGTCCCAACCCTAAATCACTAGGTTTTTCCCTTATCACCACCGACTACTGCATCAACAGATGAGTTGAAAGGAGAGAGAACTTTGGATGTTAATTTTGAATGGCCAGGTTAAAGATCGAATTAACCAAAGAAAAGTGGTTTCATACAATACTTCTTTTATAATTTAGAAAACAAACAAAAAAAAAAAAAAACATTGCGCAAAAGAGAAAAATTAGCCGGCTGACAGACCCCCCCCCCCCCCCCTCCCCTCGAAACACAACTGATGCTAACCAGCTACCCGTGGGTGACCCAAGAAAGTGACGGGTCAAGCGACTCTCTCTGCCCTCTGTCCAGTCGAGAGAACCAGCCGAGCAGATGTGGAAACGGTGACATCCCTCCCCTACAGGCCGACTGCAGGAATGAAGGTACTGACTGTACCTTCGGCGATATGGTCGAGAACCAGAACTGGGGCGGGCGCTCCCAGGGACATCTTCCGGGTGAAGCCAGCGGCAGGAGAAAAAAAAAAAGGAACAGGAAAGGGGTACTAGAACCCCGCAGTCAGTATGGTATGAAACATGCTGCTAAATCCTAACAGCCACCTGCATGAAGGGCGGGGGGGCGGTGTTTTGCTGAATGCATTAGTAGCACGAGCTCAGCACAGACCTGAGCGTAAAACAGTAAACAAAAACAAATGAGGAATGTTCGCTAAAGGACCTCTCACACGAGGCAGGCAAGAAATGACATCGAATTGACACAGCGTTCCCAGTGACATCTTCCGCACAAGTGAAAAGAAAACCTTTCTAACCGTTGGCAGCAAACATGCTACCATACGTGACAGAGTGAGGACACCTCAAGCTAAGGGAAATGCTGCACGTGCGGCAGGTAAAAAGACAGGTGAGAGGCCGATCGAGACAGCCAGTTTCAAGAGAAAGGCACCAGCCACACGTGAACCTGCAGAGTGAATTGCACTGACAGTGAAATTAGAGAGAGAGAGAGAGAGAGAGAGAGAGAGAGAGAGAGAGAGAGAGAGAGAGAGAGAGAGAGAGTCACCTGAGCTGAACGACATTAAGGTGCAAACACACTACAAGCCACAACAAGGGATTGATACACGACGACAAACAACAACAACCACCACCACAACAACAACAACAACAACAATAAATAAATAAGTAATACTACAACCCAAGATGGACCAACGTCACAGGCCTCGTGGCAGTGAGAAACCGAGCCATTCAAACATGGTTGTTCTTGACATGTAGACCTTAGCAGTTTGTTACAGTGTGGGAAAAGCCTCCACAATATGTCGCGGAGAAGTATTGCAATGAACAGCTTTTTGTGATTTTGGTCTTTCTCCTACTCATCGTCTTTCATGTCCATCTTGAGATACTTTTTTTTTTTCAATTTATCGAACTAAATCGTTCTAAAATCAGTCCCAACACAGCATACAAAATACCATCCATAATTGCTTTGATTCCCACCTGTTGATCAATCATTCCAATTTGAGCATAAATAAAAAACAGTTTCAAGATAGTCAGGAAACAGCTTGAGAAGTGATTGCACGAAAACAGTTTTAATCTTTTTTTTCCCCTTTTTTATTAAATGCAACGGCAAATTGTCTTTTAATGTTCACCGCATGATAAGAACTGCAGTATTTATGTGTTGTTGCTGCTCTCTCTCTCTCTCTCTCTCTCTCTCTCTCTCTCTCTCTCTCTCTCTCTCTCTCTCTCACACACACACACACACACACACACACACACACACACACACACACACACACACAACACACACACATGAACTGGGAGTAAAACAAGGGTGTCTGCTTTGCCCACTGTTGTTTACTTTCTTCATAAATGAATTGGCGTTAGGGATATCGGGTGGCGAAGGGGGGGGGGGGGGGGGGGGGGGGGGGGGGGGGGGGGGGGAAAACAAATGTTACCTGGTGCTGCCGATTTACTTCTAATCCTTTTCGCTGATGATATTATCCTCCTCGCAGATACGCACGTTGGCTTGCAGAATCAATTAGACACTTTGAAAAGGGAATCAGATAGACTGAAATTAACAGTAAATCCAAACAAAACTAGTGTAATTGCTTTTACAAATGGCAGTTCCTTATCAAAATATGAAAGATCGTTTTATGGTGGAGTAGAAGTTAAAGTGACAATACCTTGGAATGTTCTTCACAACAAAATTAAGCCTGAGTACGTGCTGGTTTCAGATGTGCAGAAAAGGAAAGAGAAGTGTCATGGATATTTTGAGAACTATGAAGACATGAACTGCAATGATGTAAACCTCATTTGGAAATATTCGATTCACAGGTACAGCCTATTTTGATATATGCATCAGAAGTTTGAGGCATGTTGGATAATATTGAAATGGAAAAAAAAAAAGTTCATACCTATGCGATAAAGCGCATCATCCACGTACCCTTGCACTCATCAAATAAAATGGTTTACGGCGAAAGTGGACGGTACCCTCTCTTTATTACTACTAACGCTAGATGTATTAAAATACTGCTGAAATTAGCAAGCCTGCAAATAAACAGACTCTGACTCAGGCGTATGAAATGTTTATGCTGCAGCAGCATGAAAGTGGAAAATTCTAATGGGACTCCTATGTTAAGAAAAATAATGACAGAGAATGGTTTTGGCATAGTTTGGTTGCACAAGGAGTTGGTAAGAAAGCAAAATTCATTTCTGAATTAGAGGACAGTGTGACTTGTTCTTATGAGCAAAACTGGCATGCTGGCATGGGTGGAAATGATAAAAACAACTGGTTTTCTCTCATTTAAAAGCAATCTCGAAGCAGAGAAATATCTTAAAATTGTAACACATAAATGAAATAAATATAGTTCAGCAAAATTTCGAACCAGAACGCTCGGTCTTAAAACAAACCGAAAATGGTTCGAAAAATCAAATGATAAATCTTGTCCTGTGTGTACAGAAAGAGAAAGTGTTGAGAATGAAGTACACTTTGTGTTTGATTGTGCTGCATACGCCAATATATCTGTAGAGTGTCTACACTTTTTAATGAATCAGCTGCTCCAGAAAGCGATCTAGTAACGATTTTAGCAAGTGGAAACGAAAAAACTGTAGTAGAATTTGCGCAGTATGTCGCAGATGCAAGTACATTTCGTAATAAGCATATCATGAATGAGGAAAAAAAAAACCGCTTCCATAAAAAGGAACATTGGCTCAGTAGTTATGCTCATAACCTGATAGTCTAAGTCAATGGCATATGTGTGTGTGCGTGCGCGCGCTTGCGTTTGTGCGTGTGTACGTGCGTGCGTGCGTGCGTGTGTGTGTGTGTGTGTGTGTGTGTGTGTGTGTGTGTGTGTGTGTGTGTGTGTGTGTGTGTGCGTGCGTGCGCGCGCGTGCGTGCATGTGTATGTGTTTGTGTGCGTGAGAGTGTGCGTGTGCGTGCGTGCATGCCTGCGCGCGAGCGCCCGTGTGTGATAGTGCATGTGTGTGTGTGTGTGTGTGTGTGTGTGTGTGTGTGTGTGTGTGTGTGTGTGTGTGTGAACTGGTGAGTGTTTGATTCATTGATCTTTTTTTGTAACAGTTATATGTCTAGAAGTATTTTGTCACACTTCCCGGAGTCGTGTCACACACGCACACACCCACCGCCAAAGCAAACTCAGCAAACGCACGCAATCACTCCTTTCACCCAAGGCGCGTTAAATAAATACACAAACACCGAAAAGGTGTTTTTCTCCCCTCCCCCCTCTCTTCCCATGGGATAACAAATATAATTGTACATACAATTCTGGAATAAACTTATCCACACCTCTTCTCCAATGGGGACGCAACACAAAATAAACAGAAACACACACCTCCTCTCCACTAAGGAGGTAACACCAGGTACTGTTTCCCCTTCAATTGCAAACGTTCATAAAACATGGGGGCCATGTCACTATCCATCATCACCGTATTTATACCATATACCAATATCTTTTAAACCTCAACACAGGAGATCAATCAAGCCACAATTCACAACGGTTGATGTTATACAGTAGAGTCATAAACATTATGGGGGAGTGCGCCAGAGTCATTCTTCATCCACATGGGAAAATGCGGCAGAGTCATTCTTCATCAACATGGATTATTGACTTCTGATGGCGATTCAGGAGGTATCCATTCTTCTCTCAATTTGTCAGATCATGAGGTCTTTTTTTCTGCCCCGACCGGCTCCTACCCAGAGTTGAGTTTGCTGCGGGCTCAGTTGGGAAGACTGAGACCACACAGTCGAGTTTCATCCACTTAATGGATGCGTTTCTGAGAGTATTGCTCCAATTTCCTGACCAACACTGCAGGTGCCTGTATCTCTCGGGCCTGGTTGACGCTGGGATATATTATGAAAGGAAGCGTAGAGTACAGCCCTGTCATGTAGTTTCAGACCGAAATGGAAATCTGTAGCATCATCTTAATCATCCCCATTCTCATCGATCAGCATAAAAAAAAAAGAAGTCTCAAGTTTTGTGGCCCTTCATGCCCTGCTCCCATGGCGACCTCAATTTCGATGTCCTCTCCACGTCTGTGGTCTTGGTTTGGTTCCGTCAGGGTCACTGGTATTGGCGAGGCCATGGGGGCTGTCGTTGGACGGACGCGGTGTGGCGCCCTCTGGAGGGAGAGCTCACTCACGCCGGCTCCACGACTAAGCAATTATTGTCGTCAGTAGGGGGCTTAGTAGGTGGCGTCCTGCGTATGTTAGATCAGAACAGGCGCCACTGAACACCACCGAAGTGACTCGGCAGCAGTGCAGTGTCTCCTCCGGTGGGTTGCCTCTTGACGACTTGACATTGACTGCTCCCTGTGGATTGCCGGCACCGGGCTGCGGGCTGGGCTGACCGGGCTGTGGCTGGACGGGGTGGTGTCGAAGTGAGCGGCGTGGGTGCACTGCCTCTGAAGTCGCACAGAGGTTGGGACAGAAAATTAACAAAAAAAAAAAGTTTCTTCAGTGTCCCATAAATAACACCAAAACAGCCCTCTCCGACCCAAAGGGGCGCTGCCTGGTTGGAATCCTCCTCCATGAGGAAGGGTACTGCGGGCGAGGTCCGCCACCCGTCCCAGGCTGGGGTCAGGTCCGGCACCTCCGCCACTTTCAATCACCACCACCCGTGGCCCGGCGTGAGACAAGCAAACTGTCAACACACTCGGAACCACGTGCAGTTCTACAGTAACTATGGAGACTCACTTCAACATGAAGATGGAAACAGTAACCTTTTCTTATATGTTTTTACTTAAAATATTACTTTTCCTTTCTTTTCCACATTCTTTTATAAAGAAATGTTACATGTGTAGCCATACTGGTTCTTATTCTGTTCTTTTCTTTTGATACAAACGTTTTCTTTATTTTTTCCCCCAAAGATTTCACTTCTCTCTAGTTAAACATTAATGACAAAAATACCTCAACGATGTATCAGCCTTGTATCGGTCTTCAATCGCCGTAATCGAACAGACCATACGACTCCCTCGGCTGGCGTAGAGCAAGTGATTATATAATTTTCTAGCTAAATTAAATAACGCGCGAAGCGGTCCCTAGCAGTACTCACTAGGGCCACTACCAACAGAACGACGCTGTACAATCGCATGATCTCTTTTCTCTCAATACCCAATACCGCTGACGTTCAATCTTAAGACTGTTACTATACACAAAACAACATGTGCACATGACACCTTCACACATCCTGTGCGCATGTCATATTTTGTAACATCACAAGGGAGGTTTCTATATTTGTTTCTTTCTTAGTCGCTGTTGTGGGCCCCTGCGGCTAGATAGGACTCATGATACCCCCTTGCCAACAGGAATTTTGCTAATGGCAATAAAAATCTCTCTCTCTCTCTCTCTCTCTCTCTCTCTCTCTCTCTCTCTCTCTCTCTCTCTCTCTCTCTCTCCAGAGACTGGAAAAAAAATCTCTGCCTAAAATCGTAATCCTTCGTCGAATAAAGGCACATACTCTCTCTCTCTCTCTCTCTCTCTCTCTCTCTCTCTCTCTCTCTCTCTCTCTCTCTCTCTCTCTCTCTCTCTCTTATCAAATGCAACCGCAAATTGTCTTTTGACCAAGTCTTACACAGTGGTGTAATAGATACAAGCATAATAGTTTCAACTAGGAACCTATGCGAATAGATGGGTTGGTGTATGTGGAAGTAATATTTATGTTTGAAAATGATTTATGGATTACTACGATTGATACATTTTGTTAGTACAGGTTTGAATGCTAATCCCTCATTATAGATGGTTCTAAGAGTTGTTACCCAGCTAAAGTTTTCAATTATTGTATGTTAACATTTCGGGGCAAAGGATAAGATTGTTTGTGGTGGAATACATGTTGATATTGTTAAAATATTTAGAGCGATGCTTCATAGACTGGTTGCATTATAAATATTTATGACTACTATCAATTGTTGCATGGAGAATTATACGACACAGGTGTAGAAAGGTCTGTATATGTTAACTATAATACGACGAGGAAATTGAAATAGAAAACGTGTTTTGTATGTTAGTATCATGAGTTTAAAAAATAATAATATGTAGGCCTATACATATTATGTAGAATTCTGCATGTACATACTGTCATGAAAGACTGTTTGTTTGCAGACATGGCAAATTTTGTTCAATTGTATAAAATTGAATTATTTCTTGTTGTGTACTCATGTGAATAGGCTGATGGCCTCACATTAAAGTCACAAGTCACGAGTCTCTCTCTCTCTCTCTCTCTCTCTCTCTCTCTCTCTCTCTGACCGCACATTGTCAGGGCAAAAACACACGAGCGCAAAGGTTTAATGGGTCAGCAAACTGTGGTGAGTTGAAACCAGCGCTTTCTTAATGTCGACAATCGAACGTCCAATGATCTTGTTTATGGTGAACTAGGTAGATATCCAGTTTACCTCAATCAATACATGAAATATATTGAGTATTCGCTGAGACTGACAAGAATGAATGAAGATAGACTGCCTTTCGAGGCATACAAAATGCTATTGAATTTAGATTCTCAGAGTAAGAAGGCTTGGGTTACGAATGTTCGTCATTGTTTAAATTCGAGTGGATTTTTGTTTGTTTGGATAACCAGGAGGCCCAAAATATATCAGGTTTTCTAATAATAATATCATTTAGGCAGAGAATTCTTAATTATAGATGGCAGGACTGGCATGATCACATAATGATATACTTGTGACAGACACTCACAGTACATGCTGTTTAAAACTATTCATTTGAGAGAACCGTATACAGAGCTGAAAAGGAACAGTATATAAAAAAGTGATTTGACCAAATTTTGATTTGGTGTGTCTAGTACTGCACGTCGTTGCTTTAGATACAATGTCAGAAATGAAAAAATATGCTTATCTGCCGTCTATGTAACACTGGTAAAGAAGATGAATTACATTTTCTTTGTTTTGCTGCCCTGCTCAGAGATCTTAGCGTAAAATCTATACAATCGAAATACTACACAAGGTTCCATGCAATTTCAAGATAACTTTGCTTATGTCGATAAAGCATGAGGCTACAATGTAAAATTTAGCAATGTATGTTTAACTGGCGACTAATAGGCTGAACATTGTGACTTCCCCAAAACTGTTAGCTTTCAGTGTATACAATGGAGAATATTCTTTTGTTTATTTATTGTTTAATTTGCACATGTCACTGGTTTTTCTCTCTTCCCTAGTTGTGCAAACATCCTCCCCCTTCAGTAAGGGGCCAAGGTCTTTACCTGAATAAAATGTTTGAGTCTTAGAGTTTCCCTCTCATGACCACGTTTTCTAGACCCACCGCGAACATCCCCCTTCAGTAAGGGACCTAGGTCTTTACCTGAATGAAATGTTTGAGT
Source organism: Conus betulinus (assembly GCA_016801955.1). Lineage (NCBI taxonomy): Eukaryota > Metazoa > Mollusca > Gastropoda > Neogastropoda > Conidae > Conus > Conus betulinus. The sequence continues at coordinate 55,624 of JADBJO010002685.1, read as the reverse complement.
CTTAGAGTTTCCCTCTCATGACCACGTTTTGTAGACCCACCTCATAAAGAATAGTCTGGCTGTCTGAGGATAGGTGTTTTGGGGGTAGGATGTCCAAGTGTCTCCCGCTTGTTCTGTTACTGAACATGGCTTGTATGTGAATGGGGCATCTGTAAATGTTCACGCCACGCTCACAGGCATTTCCCTCTTCTTCTTTTGCTGTAAAGGACTTGCATGGTGACAATATTTATTTTCACTATGGTCTTTTCAAGTTCCCGTTTATGGGTGTTTTACATCGTGTTCTGTTACTGTATTTCACCTGTGTCTATCTGAAAGTTTGTCAATATGGTTTGTTCCCATCGTGCTCAAGAGCTGGGTTTCACTTGCAACATGGGTAGTATTAGTTTGCAGAATAGGGACGATAATTCATTTTTTTTTAAAAATCAGTATCAACAGACGTCATGAAAAATGAAACAATGAAGTTTATCCAAGAAAACTCTGTTGGTATACGCATAATATAACTAACTGGAGCCACACCAATCTTTTCCTTTCAAATTTAGGTCGTTGTTTCATGCACAAACTCCAGAGTTGTCGGCTCATCAATGCACAAAACACCTTCAATAGCGTGAATTAATTCAAAAGACCGAAAATGAAGCAATCTAAAAAAATCATTTAAATGAAAAACATGTTTGGTTCGAAACAAAGGTCAGGGGTATCAGCTGACAAATCATCCAAACAGACATAATAATACTAGCAAAATAATGTGCAGAGGTGAGGATTCAACACTATTAGTGAGAAGCTAAGGGCTTCTGCGCTTTTTTCTTGTTTCCTCTTTTGTTCTTGTACTGTATTGAACTTGCGTATGGACAGGGGGTTTGTTAGCATGGCCTGTGCATGTTGCCTTCCCGGTTGGGTTCACGCCTGTAACGTTTTGTTTTAGCTACAAGTGTTTTGCACTGTGGTGCAAATGTTTGTTGAGAATTGTTTAAGTACGTAGCTGTTGTCATTACTGGGTGCAACATTATACTGCATTTCCGTTTTGGTTGGTTCCTTTATCATGTGCGGGAGAATTTGATAATGTGTTTGTTGACCTCTGTCATAGCTGTGTTAAATCGTCCTCCTTAGTCTGGTGGACTGGGCGGTACCTGAGTTCTGGGTGTCTGTGTGTACTGTCCTCTTGGTGGTCTAGGCGATACATAAGTTCTGAGTGTCTGTGTGTTCTGTCCTCCTGGTGGTCTCGGCGATACATAAGTTCTGAGTGTTTGTGTGTAGCATTCTCTCCTGGAGGACTGGGCGATACCTCATTTCTGAATGTCTGTGTGCACTGTTTTCCTGGTGGTCTGGACAATATCTGAATTTGAGCGTCTGTGTGTACTGTTTTCATGGTGTTCTGGACAATATCTGAGTTCTGACTGTCTGTGTCTACTGTCTGCTGGTGGTCTGGGCGGGTCAGAGGAACCAGCGGCAGCGTTTGTTCAGCTTGTGTTGTCTTTGAGTTGAGGGGTTCCTGCGCTGAGACAGAGGGACGGGAGGAGGAGGAGAGACTGTCACACCACTCCCCATGTTTGCCACCCTTTACTGGACATCCTGCTTGTCAGGGTCAGCGGACGCCTGTACCTGCTTTTGTTCTGGTCGTCGGTTTGGCCTGGACCTAGTCTGGATGTCCATGCACAACATTAAAACCTGAGCCAGGGAGAGCTACTCCTGCTCACCCAACTCCACCATGCTGGACTGGGTTGCCTCCCATCCTGGACAGTTTAGGAGGACTGGCAGGTCTGAGAAAGTCATTCAACCTTGTGACGTGTGTGTGGCCAGCATGTCCTTTACACTGGTTCTCAGCCATTTTGTCAAAGAAACCAAGTATGGGATTTTGAATAAAAGTAAAACAAATGAAACGCAAGTCAAACCAAAAAAATATTCCCTTTGCACATTTTTTTTTGTTTTCGTCCGCTCTTCATCGTCATCGTCGTATCCCTTTTGTCGTAGTCTTGTCGTCATCGTCGCCTCCGCGTTTTCGTTACAATTATTTACATCGATTAAAAAAATAGAGATGAGCTGGGAGGATACCGAGAAACTTACTATCGATTTACATTTAATGTGGCTTAGAAAACCCGTTGGAACTGCCACAAATCGCTTTTTGAACTGCTTCAAGCATCTGCTTTGCGAGGTTATTTCCACAAGAAGAAATAATTTAACGCTCTAGAGATCAACGGTACAGCTGAAACTCTCAGTTTTTACATTTTCGTAGAATGTGTAGTCTCCCAACTCGTTGTTCATGTAGATGACTAATAACAACGCCAGCTGCGTATGATTTTTTCTCCAATTTGATCTAACTTCTTTTAATTCAAATGTTAACAGACGAGCAGAACAAAAGGATTTTGTTCCCCATCTGACCTTTTGTGCAAAAAGACCTCATGATTATCTGAATGAAATCAACAGAGAGAGAGAGAGAGAGAGAGAGAGAGAGAGAGAGAGAGAGAGAGAGAGAGAGAGAGAGAGAGAGAGAGAGTTTTGTTTTCACAACTTTTTGTAGGTGGAAGAGACACGTACATGCTGTAGTCAGTGTTTTAATTTTTACTTGGTGGGAAGGGTCTCGGGGCCACAGATCCATGAGAGGCACTCATAATTTGCGTATATATTGATAAACGCTTTTTTGTTTTCCGGATTTCCATACAAATGAGATCTTCTCACGTTCCGTATGAAGAATATTTGTTTTCTCGCGTTTCATATGAAGGAGAACATTTGTTTCCTTGCTTTGCTTGTGAATGAGAAGAGAAGGTGTGGAGTCTAGAAGAAGGATGGCGAGTTGCTAAGATTGAGCCTTCCGAGGTCACAAACAAATGTACTGTTTATCTCTATTTTGTTTATCCTTAACACGTGAAATTAGCACATCATAATGCATGCAGCCTATTTTCTTAAAAGTTTTACATTATAGGTAATCATATTACATTACAGTTTTTAAATATGTGCCGACGTCAGTTTATCATCAGCCTTGTTGCATACACAGAGCAACAGACAGACAGAGAGACATCTCAGAATTAATTTAATTTCTTTAACAGAGAGGCAAATAACCATGAAAAATCGGAGTGTTATGATTTTAATAAATAGGAAGACAACTAATTCTGGAGGCGCGTGGTATTATGGAAATAAGATTGTTGTGTTATGAACGATTGAAATAGACACGGTCATCCTTTTTGTGACAAAAATTAAGTCTTTTGACTGAACCCTGTAGAAAACAACGTGAAATATGAAGTCATGTCGGAAACTTAGAAGAACAGTTTCACTTATTTTTATAAGGACATCGTTGAAATTTATCAGATACTGGTTGAAAGACATTTCACTCCATGTGTTAGGAATATATAGGTATGCTTATACAGTCATCTTGAAGTACTGCGCCTGGTCCAATAGCTTGCAGTGCTGGCAGCACAAGGGGCTGCAGGATGCCATCCCTATAGCCCACACCGTTGAGGTTGCCTTGCACCATGTGCAGGGGGGTTCTGTAGTTCTGTGCCATCCCTCTCCACACCATTATGGATCTACCACCATAGCGATCTCGCTCGCTCACGAGACCATCGTGATAACGTTCTCCTTGCCGCCGCCAGACACGGTTCCTGCCCTCATGAAATGATAAGGCAAAGTGGGACTCGTCAGTAAACAATGCTCTTACCCACTGATCTCTGGTCCATGCTAAGTGACTCTGGGCCCAAGCCAAACGAGCAGCACGGTGAGCTGGTGTCAGGACAGGACGGACAGCTGGTCGTCTTGAGCGCAGGTGTGCCACTCTCAACCGGTTATGAATGGTCTGGGCACTGACGGTGACATTTCCGGCTGCTTGCAGCTGCCCCCTGAGTGTGTCGGAAGTGGCCGTTCTCTGCCCCAGAGCCGACAGGACACACAAACCTGTCCTGCTGCCTGGAGGTGGACCTTGGGCGTTCTGACGTCTTTCCTCAGCAACACTTCCTGTCTGGTTGAAGCAGTCTCTCAAAGTCTGAATGACTGAATAGGCGACTGACAGCCGACGACCAACCTCTCGCACCCCCACGCCCTCCTGAAGCCACGCAATTGCCCGACCTTGGTCATCCTGACTCAGTCGTTGTCTCCAAGGCATGGTTGCAAAAGTGCCGTAAACACAGGCATAAATGCCCACCAGTCTCTCAAAACAGGCTGACCTGTGTTCAGATAAGACATGGGTTGCACGTGCATTGCAGTATTCCTGCAGTCCAGATGTGCTCTGTTGCACAGGCCTGATTGATTTGCACCCTTTTTTTCGTGCAGTATGTGCACATTTCAGTTCACCGCTGTGATGTGCGCGACACAAACTGTGTTGATTTCTGATCAAAATTCAGGTAGACTCATCAGGCATACAACCAAATTCAGCAAGTTTGGGTGGGTGCAGTGCCGTGTTATTGGAAAAAATAAAGTCAAACAAGGTACCCTAAAAAGTGGTAGTGGCCTTTCAATTGTTTTGAGCAGTATATTTCGAATATGATCCTGTCCCGATGTGCACACACACACACACACACACACACACACACACACACACACACACGCACACACACACAGACACGCGCGCGCGCGTGTCTGTGTGTGTGTGTGTGTGTGTGTGTGTGTGTGTGTGTGTGTGTGTGTGTGTGTGTGTGTGTGTGTGTAGCCGTCTGCCTGTGTTGTTTCGTTATGCCTGTGTGTGTCTATGTGTGCGTGCGTGTGCGTGCGTGCGTCCGCGAGTGCGTGCGTGCGTGCATGTGTGTGTGTATGTGTGTGTGTGTGTGTGTGTGTGTGTGTGTGTGTGTGTGTGTGTGTGTGTGTGTGCGTGTGTGTGTGTGTGTGTGTGTGTGTGTGTGTGTGTGTGTGTGTGTGTGTGTGTGTGTGTGTGTGTGCGCGCGCAAAAAAAAGCACTAGATTCCTTATATTGTAATAAGTGGAAGCTAGCAGTTAATGCTGCTAAAACTAAAATAATGAAATCTAACAATGCTAGGCTGAACAAACAGGATACGTTTCATTATGGAAATGAAAAAGTTGATGTTGTTAGCAGCTTCAAATATTTAGAGGTAATATTTAATCAAATGGATTCTTTTGCTGAATGTAAGAAAAGTACTTTTGATAAAGCGTCATTAGCCATGTTTAAACTGAAACAAAAGCAAGAACAAAGGATTTACCTATTCATGTTATATTAGATTTGTTTGATAAACTGACTGTTGTATTATCATATGGTTGTGAAATATGGGGATACGAAAATTTAAATATTATTGATAAATTACAGCTAAACGTTTTTAACATACATATTTGGCTTAACAAGAAAGTACAGTAACAAACATGAGTTTTGGTGAAACAGGAGGTTACCCTTTATCAGTCACTGTCTATGTCCGGATGATTCGATTTGCGGCTAGTTTAGTTTTATCTTCTGTTGAAAAAAAAAATGTCAGTTAGGTTCATTTCTTTCATGTTACATTTGCACAATAGCGCAGTAACTGCGTTTCCCTGTTTAACGTACATTAAAAATACTTGTACAATCTGGTTTTGACTGTGTTTGGAGCAATCAATCTTTTACAGACGTCAATACATTATGTAGGAATGTCAAAAATAGTTTGCAATGCTCTGTTCGTCAAACATGGCAACATGACATTGAAACTAGCAGTAAATGTGTTTTTTTTCTACAAATTTTACAAATCTGATTTTAAGGAGGGGAAATATATTTCTAGCTTACCAGATGTTTATATTTACCCTCTTATCAATTTTAGATGTTCTAATAATAAATTGACCAGTTGAAGTAGATCGTCGATTTGCTATTCGAAAAGAAGAAAGGTTATGTAATAAATGCGATATGTCTGCAATCGGGGATGAATTTCATTTTATCATGGAATGTTCATCATACGTTAGTTTGCGCAACACGTATTTGCCGAAAAGATTTCTCTCCCCCCAAAATCTGTCCCTTACTTTTGTCAAAATGTTTTCAACTTATCGAAAACAAATGCTGTATTGTAAGTACTGATGGTCTGTGTCAGCATCGACTAGCAATTTATGTTTCATTTTTGCTTGTTGGTTTTCCTTCTCCTGTTATTGCTGTAAACGCACCCTTCCTTCTTACCCTAAAAGGGGCAAAAGGAATAAATATTGTTCTTGTTAGTGTGTGTGTGTGTGTGGGGGGGGGGGGGGGGGGGGGGTGCGTGCGTGCGCGCGCACAGGCGTACATAATACCAAAATGTGCTGACATTCTTTATTTCCGCCGCTTATCTGAAAGTTCTATTGCCATGTAAAATAGAATCTTTCCCATTCTCACTGTTATTATATCTCGTGTGTCCACGTATTGTTTTCATGAACAAATGACAGACAACGTCGAGTTTCCAAGTTGTACCGACTTAACGGGAAGCCAGACTACCTCCTATGTCTTCCACAAACATAGGGTCAACGATGTGAAATCCAAACTGACATTCTGAGGATTACATGTTTCCATGGGATATGAGAGACGCTGAACAAAGACAGACACCCCCACCTCAGACAGAACAGTTAAAGAATGAATATGATTTACAAACATTTGCTGATCAAGGGCATGTAGTATTCTGTTGGTAATGAGAAAAGACTGGTATACGTCAAAAAATAAGAAAGCCAGTCTCAGAGAAACTGTGCTTTCAAGGTGAAGTTAAAATGTGTGCGTCTTAAAAAAGTGACAAGATGCTGGTGTTCTTTCGAGTGCCCAGTGTCCTTGTGAGTGCCACAATGCCTACACGCGTTTTTATGGACGGAACGTAAACTGTGATTTTGTTGCTGAAAATTCGTGTTGCTGTTTTTCATACGCTGAACCGACTTGTGATCGATGGCTCTCTCTCTCTCTCTCTCTCTCTCTCTCTCTCTCTCTCTCTCTCTCTCTCTCTCTCTCTCTCTCTCTCTCTCTCTCTTCCTTCCTGTCTTCATTCTTGTGCTGAATATGAATATGCCCTGCACGGTCTGCAGTTACTGGGTTTAACATGTGCTTTGATAGTGCTGATGCTATTGGTCTTTCTGAAACATACCTTTCATACGCACCATGCCCGTTTTCGTTCTTTCTCAAGTTGGTTCCTTCACATCATCTCTCTCCTTTTTCCTTATTGTTATCACTTTTTTTTTTTTTCCGAGGAATAAATACAAAACAGGGTTGAAGCAGTTCTACGCTAACTGTTAGCGTGGTAAAACCTGTTATGTGGGACAACTGTGATAATGATAGCGTTTTTTGCCAACATGATTTTGCCAGACAACCATATGTTTGTGGGTTCCAGTTGTTTAGCTGTTCTTGTAACGTTATATGTTTTGTTTGTTTTTATCTTCTTTGATGAAGGGTGCATTACGTTTGGGTGAGAAGGATATATCTATTTCCTTGAATTTCCTTGACTATTGTGCGCGTTTCTCGCGCTCTCTTGTGTTTCTACCCAAACACTCTGTTTTCTTCTCATTGATTTGTGTTTCAAACAAACTACAATTCTGACACAATTCTTACATCATGTTTGGTCTACAATGTTGCAGCAGTTTCATCAGCAATGGTTTTTTTTTTTTAATTGTATGTTGTAATCCACTTTCGATTTGTCCTTCTATAGGTCTATGTCTGTGATGTTTGCCTTTTTTTTATTTAGATGGCTAGAAGCTCAACGACAACACGGAAAGAGGCAGAGCTTAGTTAATATCCTTGCCTTATCCCCTTTCAGTTAGAAACCACACTGATAGCCACCCCATTTGTTAATGCAGCTTCCCATACTTCTTGATATTGTAGATACCAGCTTTTAGAATTTTTTTTTTTAATGTGCAACGCTTGCCAACATCTTAGACTTGCCAACGACAGTCCACCAAGACTATTTGGTGAGAATGAAGAGATTATCGAAATATGTCTTGGAAAACGATGATTTTTTTTTTCCAGAGTGGCAATCTATGGACAATTGCAGACATACACCAAACCTACCCAACTACCAGACAGTACACAGCTGATAAAGTAGATGAACGCCATCCATTGGAAATGGAGAAAGTGGTTCAGCCTCTCGTTTTATCAACGAGTTCCATTGTCCATGTTCCTCTGAGACCCAGAGTGCAAAACATCTACATCCTTTATCCTTGCCTTGGTTTGGAAAAAGCCTTTAGTCAAACAATTCTGGAAGATCAGCCAGGATGTATGGCACTCCTACA
>JADBJO010002685.1:40000-42500 GCA_016801955.1 Conus betulinus | reverse complement strand
ATATCTCATTTGGACTATGAGTTATGGCCCTTGATTTTAGGGTACCCCCCTTGTATGCGGACCACAATCATCAATTTAAGTCAAATGTAGCTTATGTGAATGACAAGAATTCCACGTTTCTATTACTTTTGTAACTAAAGCAATGACTTGCCGTCTTAAAAAAAAAAAAGCTTTTGTGTGCCCAATATAGTATATCTTGGCTTCAGGATGCGCTATCTACTGAAACCGTCCTTTTTACAATACAGACAGTATGTCATTTGCGATACATTGCAAATAATAGAAAGCAGGGCTTTTGGGGGTTGTTTTCAAACACAACAATGCCTTTGAGTCATTTAGGACCAATGAGGGCTTCCTAGTCCCGTTTTTTATAGGTACAAAATTAAATATATCTCCTATACCCCCTAAATGTGCGATTTCGACGAAAACGACACAATACGTTTTAAACAGAACAAAATTGTTGTTATTTGCACCAAGCATTGCCGTAAAATAATATGAATATATTGTAGTGAAATACAAGAGTAATATGATACAATTTGCTGTTCTAGATGTAATTATTCCTGATAAATAACGGATTTTTTGTACATTTCATTTGTACATGAATAATAATGACACTACTACTTGGAATCTTATGCATTTGCATCTTAACAAAAAAAAATGTTTGATTTGTATTACTAATGTTCTTTGTGTGTGTGTGTGTGTGTGTGTGTGTGTGTGTGTGTGTGTGTGTATGATCAACTGAAAATGGCGGCAATTGAGCGAAGACATGAAAACAGCCCTGTTGGTTAAGTGTGCGTGTCATTCGTTTCAGCGATTTTAAGAAGAGATCCTTTGTTCACCTCTCTAACTGCAAAGGACCACAGAAAAGACTGATCAAACTTCAAGACATTTGCAAGAAAAGACTATTGCAGCCACTGTATTTTCCATATCGGATGGAAGAGGCTTGCAACTGCGTTCCAGATGATTTACGGCCAGAATACGTCTACCACCGTGACTGTTACCAAAGGTTCACTAAAAATTTGATAGACTGGAATCATCTTCAGAATCACAAACAATATCTCTAGAGCAAAGACAGTCCTGGCGTATTTCTGGCTCAGTGGAAACAATGTCTTCAAATCAGACTGCATATTTTGTAACAAAGAGGGGTTGAAAGCAAAACAAATCACAGAATGCTTGGACAACTGAACTTACATCCAAGTTTGAACGTAAAGGATGGAGCACAGTTCTTGAAGTTGCTGAGCACAAAAAAGACGAGACTATTGTACAGAATCAGGGGTTTGACCTGTTTGCCTGTGAAGCACAGTATCACCCTTCCTGTCGTAAGAAGTATGTCAGAGATCCTGCAGCATGGCAGAGTAAAGACGGTGCATCAAAGAGAGATCAGGAAAACCTGGAAAAGTCACATAAAACAGCATTTGACAAGAGTCTGTTTAAGAACTGAAAGAGAGGAGCTTCAGCAGCAGAAGATTTTGAGACTGTCAGACCTGTGTGATATATATATATATATATATATATATATATATATATATATATATATATATATATATATATATATATATATGTATATATATGTACCTCTGCCGTGAACGAGACAGACCACCCAAGTACACATTACAAGGCTGAAAAGCTAAGGCGGAAGTTGGAGAAGAGTGAGACATACGGTACAGATTGTCATTTGCTTCACCTCACAGAAAGGTAGGGAGTTTCAGTCTTTGCTTGTGTACAGTTCAGAAATGAACACTGACAGAGCTGTCATTCTAGTGTACAAGCTTGGCTCAACCGACAAGCTGAAAGATGTTGCCATGTTCTACGAACAGTAATAACAGAGGCCTTCGAGAAATCAGAAAGTTTGCCATGGCCACCATGTTGTTCCACCTCATGGCTGGCTTCTGCTGCTTGTCTGAGGCACTCCTGAACAGTCTTGTAGTCTGTGATTGGTTAATTGATGACAGGATAGTAGCCAATGGTGGTCCTTCTTTGGGGGTTGTCGCCTAGCAAGGAGATGACTCCTGCCCAACCTGGCATATCCTGGTCTGCTATCAAGTTTTTTGTGAACCTCTGATAACAGTCACGATGGTAGCTGTGTTCTGGCCGTAAATCATCTGGAACGCAGTTTGCAAGCCTCTTCCATCCGATATGGAGAAGACAGTGGCTGCAATAGTCTTTTCTTACAAATGCCTTGAAGTCTTGTCAGTGTATTCTGAGGTCCTTTGCAGTTGGAGAGGTGAACAAATGATCTCTTGTTAGAATTGCTGAAATGAATGACACACACTTCACAAACAGGCTGTCTTCATGTTTTCGCTCTCTTGCCGCCATTTTCAGTTGATCATTACACCAGACGATCATTCACTTGCACACACACACACACACACACACACACACACACACACACACACACACACACACACACACACAGCAACAAAAAACATTAGTATTACAAATCAAACCATTTTTGGTTAAGATGCAAATGCATGCGATTTCTAAGTAGTAGTGTTATATATTA
>JADBJO010002685.1:27500-30000 GCA_016801955.1 Conus betulinus | reverse complement strand
CATCCTGAAGAGCCTCCAGACACCTGGAGGGGAGCCAATAATCAAAGCCATCAGAGAAGAACTTGGTCTCCTCCAACAGACAACTACTGTAGTCCGGCAGTGGATCCCTTCTCACTGTGGCATTAGAGGGGATGAGGAGGCAGACCGTCAGGTCGGCCGCAGGCAGAAACAGTCAGGGCATTCAATGTCCGACGATGAAGATAAAACTATCCTCAGGAACAACCAGAAGAGCGTGGCACCGGCGTCTGGACATTGGGACTGAAGAGGACAGCATCCACCAACTTGACAGAGCAGCTCAAATTATCATCTTCAGGCTGCGAATAGGCTAACAGGACACACCAGCTCCTCTTCCATCTCTCACGTCTCAAACGCTCTTATTCTGACCAGTGCCCTTGTGGCACAGGCTCCCAAACTCCCACCCACATCTTACAGTCCTGCCCCTCCTTTCAAGCCTTGAGACCCCAGACGTGGCCCGGTCCAGCTGAGGTCCAGACGAAGGTGTGGGGACCGGCGGGGTGTCTGCGGCGGGCTGTGGACTTCTTCCTTGCTAACCGGACTGAGGATGTAGCATGGCTGGGAAGGCGAAATAAAAGCAAAGAGATTCCCCGAGATGACAGCGGCAACAGCAGAAGTCATAGACATACACACATGAACGTTCATTCAAGACCGGTGTATTCATTTCATGTTGAACGTTGTCACCCATAACACAGAAACAGACAGAAATAAAGACAAGTAAATCTCAGGGCAGTGGATATGGAAAGGACTCTAAAGAGAGGCAGAAAAACATCAATATAAAAAGTAATCAAACGAACAAACATGGGAGGCGACGTTTATTCCAAACGGCAATTACTTTCCCATATTTCCATATAAAAGCTACCTGAAATGCGTTTAGGCAAGAGGTGTACAGCTAAATGATGAATACGTAGTGCAAGTAGCCATTCGTGTGATTTTGAGAATGTACATCTTTTATAGTGTAAAGAAAAATAACCCTTTTTATATACTGTTTGTCTCTTCCCCCGCCCACCTCTGCTTACTTAGTTTATCCTTTGATTTACACAAATAGCCTGTTTTTACGCTACGAATATTTAAAACCTTAACTTTCAATCGAATCAATACACCCTGACCTGCTCAAGGTATCAATGTTAAAGATGAAACTCTATATGAAGCTACCCTTCAGGTCAGGGATGATGAACATCCCCGGAGTAGACCAAGGGTCCTGGGGTGGATAACGTGAAGGACTGGGAAGGAGACACACCCCTCTACCTTGTTGCACATAACTGACGATAGACAGTCGTGGGGATCTCTTGACTGCTCAGGTGTTCGCCTCCCTTCCACCACTCCTGAACCCCACCCACAGTCAGTGATCAATCATGTAACCGGTCAGTTGGTCAATCGATCGGTCGATGATCGATCAGTTAATCAGTCAGTGCACAGTACTTACAGCTGGGAAGGACAGAAAGCAGCAGCAGCAGAAAAGAAGCTGGATGTAGGTGCCATGGTAACGTGTTCTCTGTTGTAACCAGACATAACAAGTGTTAGAGATTGCTATAGATATGGCTGCAAACTATCTCTCTCTCTCTCTCTCTCTCTCTCTCTCTCTCTCTCTCTCTCTCTCTCTCTCTCTCTCTCTCTCTCTCTCTCTCCTCTAAGATCCTTCTAAGATCATACATCACAACCAGACAACAAAGCATCTTATTGGGGACGTCTTTCTCTTCAACAACAACTCCTAAGTATGGCGTTCCACAAGGCTCCATTTTAGGCCCGCTACTACTCTTCTTAATCTACATCAATGACCTACCCCCTACATGTGAGATCTACATGCGACCTCTTTGCAGATGACACCACAATTCACACCAGCCATAATGATTCTTCCAGTCTTTCAAAACATTTGCAAGACAGCACCAGCGATCTTGTAAAATGGACCGAGCTAAATCACATGTCACTTCACCCGCAAGAAACGAAACTGATGCACATTACCACTAGGCAAAAAAGACAAAAGCTCACCAGTGATTTCCCCTTTTATACACCTCAATAATGCACTTGTGGAACAAGTCACTCATCCTAAAGTCTAAGTACTTATAATTGACAATATTCTCAGCTGGAATCCCCACATGATTTCACTATGCAAAAGACTTTCCCAGAAAGTCTATCAGCTCACACAAAATCAAACACTTTCTGGACTTTCCTTCACGAAAACTTTTTTTTTTCATGCTCATATTCAGTCTTATGTTGATTATGCATCGACTATATGGGATTCTGTAGGTGCAAATACACTAAAACATTGTCGAGCCTACATAAAAGAGCGCTCAATTTATCCCTCTGATAAAAAAAAAAAGAAAAAGAAAGAAAACTAGCCTCGAAAGCTCTGATTATAAAAATCTTGACATTCTTCCATTTAGCCAGAGACTGGAATACAACAAAGGGCTAATGATGCACAAGACTGTGACAGGGAATGCTCCAGCGACTTCAATGAGCCGATTCTCCAAATTTTCGTCGAGAA
>JADBJO010002685.1:17500-22500 GCA_016801955.1 Conus betulinus | reverse complement strand
GGGGCTCTGAGTCAAGACTAGTAGCATCTTAGTCCTCTCTGTCACTGACAAATCCTCACATTCTCTTAAGAAATCGAACATTTGACAGGTAACTGCCTTAGCTGTAGACATCAGGGTGTTTTATTTTAGAGGGAAAGGTAATACTCTGTCCAGATTCCTCTTGTTATACCATTTGACACTTGAATCTAGACTTTGATGTACTCTAATTCGAATTGAATCTGCTATGCTCGCGTATAACTCCTCGATAGAATTGGGTGTCGTTGGTTTAAAGCATCTTATAATTTTCTAAACCAAAATACGTGAATGATCAGGTGAGACTGCAGGAAATTTTGGAATCCATCCTCAGAAATATGTGTTTTCAATAGTGTCAATGAATACAAATATAGTCTACAGAGAATGAAACGCATGATTCTAAGACAGAACCTCAGTTCTCTACGAAGCACGAAATGTGTTATTGTACGAGAGAATCTCGGTTTGTTGAACCACACACAAACAATTCAGTCGCATTTTTTATATATGTATCAATATAGAATGTGCTTATCATTGTCGCGATTTCCCATACCTGTTGTTTTTCATTAATTTCTTTTTTTTTTCATGCGCTAAAATGTAGCATTTTTACCCAAACTAGACTGGAATTTTGTGTGTATTTGTTTCAGTAAATGATAAGTTTAATTCATTTATCATCGGTAATAAGTTGTTTAAAGTGTATACCAAAAATGCCTGACATTACAAACAAACAAGTGGATAGATGAATAGATAAATGGGGGAAAACATGTGAAAAAAACAAACAGTAAATAGATAAATACGAAAAAAAAAAAAAATCTGAAGCTTTCCTTGCCACCGTCAGTATGCTAATCTGCCTCAAATTAGGAATAAAATGCTGAACAGAGAGAGAGACAGAGAGAGAGAGAGAGAGAGAGAGAGAGAGAGAGAGAGAGAGAGAGAGAGAGAGAGAGAGAGAGAAGAGGCTTACCTGACAATGTGCAGTCCGGCCTAAGCGAGAAGTGCCTGTGTCTAGCCTTCACCGCCAATTTATATACATATATTATAAAAATAAAAAATAAAAAAAAAAAAATAAATAAAAATAAAAAACACCGTGGTGGGAAGACGAGCACAGCAATTAGCATAAATCCTATTCCTATCTGATATCCTGCTGGACAAATCAGTTCGCGATCGGATTGGAGAGATTTAAGAGAGAGACAGCAAACGGTCTTCGTTTGATTAAACTTCAATTAAAGTGTTATATGATTTACACATAGAAAGGGGGAGGGGGATAAGGGTGGTGGAGTAGAGAAGACGAGAATGGGCAGAAGGAAAAATATTCGGGTGAATATTCTTACGCACATACATGTGCGCGCGGGCACTCACTCGCGCACACACACACACACACACACACACACACACACACGCGCGCGCGCGCGCGCGCGCGCGCGCACGCACGCACGCACGCGCGCGTGCACACACACACACACACACACACACACACACACACACACACACACACACACACGCACGCACGAACACGAACCCCCCCCCCCCCCCCCCCACACACACACACACACACACACACACACACACACACACACACACACACACACACACACACACACACACACACACACACACACACACACACACACACACACACACACACACACACAGAGAGAGAGAGAGAGAGAGAGAGAGAGAGAGAGAGAGAGAGAGAGAGAGAGAGAGAGAGAGAGAGAGAGAGATTCAGATTCAGATAGAGACTAAAATGTTTTATTGAATAAGGTCATCGCGCTATATGAACAGGACCGGTCACAGTGTTTAGCAGGTGTTAGTATGCAAAAACTCATACTCCATTACAGACGTTATATTCCAGGAGAAATCACGAGAGAAGAGTTTGTCCAAAATGAAAGCTTTATGCGGATACAATGCTGACTTGCGTACTGTTCCTTCATCTTTCGAAGCCATGCATCAGCAAAATTTAAATAAGAATGGATGCATACAGAATTTCTGTAGAATCAGTTTTCATCTAAGATCGTTCAGAACAGAACATATAAGAACAAAATGAAGCTCATCCTCAATTGAATCTTTACACAATGGACAGGATACCTCATTACCATATATGTTTTAAATCAGTATGAATGTGCATTAATTTCAGAATACTAAACCTAAATCTAGTAATAGTGAACCGCAAATATCTATCCGCGTGAAATAAGAGATATGTTTTCAACAAATGACTAGAGGCACAGCTTGAAGCATGTCACTTGATTTTATATGACTTTTCTAGTACTGCAACCTACAAATAATTAATCTCTGGCATACAATTTGTATAAAGCATTTTCTTCACCAACACCTTGGCATTCCCTTATACAACCTATCACAAATCATAGAAAAATAATTGCATGTTTGATACCCAGTTATTTTTTTTCCCCATTTTGGGTCTAAATCATATAACGTGGCGTAAGATTTCCTTGGTTGTTGATCAACACTAATTTCTACTGGTTTGAAACAGCAACGAACGCCCCTAATTGCCGAGTTTGTATATAGTGGGTACCTGTTTGTCTCTCTATCTACAAAGTCATTGATGTTTTCATATCCACTCCCCCAAAACTTTTTTGTTTAGGCCAAATGATTGAACTTTACACACAATTTACTTTTCTATCCAATCTCCACAACTCTGACCTATATCAAACAATTAGGTTCCGAAATACCGGCATCTGACCAGGAGTTATATGTTAGTGAGTTTCCTCCCCATCGGAGATGTCTCTCCCTTGGAGACTATAAGCTTGCTGAAGGCTCATTTTGAGAAACATTTATTACACCCCATCCACCCTCCCAAGCACATACTGTTAGTTAGGCAGAAGTAACTACCACTGCAGATATGTATGCTTATCTCCCTCTATTTCTTCCATCTGTGACATAAGAGCAAGCTTTGTTTATAACTGAATAACTTTTTGCAGTCATTGCAGCACCAGGCTGCTCTGTAAGTTGCTGGAATGGTGCTCGGTTACTTATCCTTGGAATTTATTAGTCTATTATAACTTAGTCCCTTGCGGATTCATTCTAAGAACTGGCCCTCAGCATTTGTGTCTTAAGAGGTTATCTTTTTATATTTTCCACTTTTCACAAGATAATGTAGCTTGTTTTGCTCTTTAATGATTTTCTGTTGTTTCTTAGGTGGCACCTTTGGTTGGTTTTTTGAAAACTCAACAAAAACATACTGCGGATATTGCACACCAGCCTTTTTTTGGGGTTAGCATTCTTCTTAAACCAAAAAGGCAGAAGAGTCAAGTTACCACTTTTCGCGATCACTGAGGAGAAACAAACAGGTTTCGAAATACCGGTATCTGTCCAGGAGCTATAACGTTAATGGGTTTCCTCCCCATTGGAGATTGTCTCTCCCTTGGAGACTATAAGCTTGCTGAAGGCTCATTCTGAGAAGCATATGCTTATCTTCCCCTATTTCTTCCATCTAATACATAAGAGCAAGCTTTGTTTATATTTGAATAGTATTTTTTTTTTGTTTGGAGTCATTGCAACACCGAGCTGCTCTGTAAGTTGCTGGAATGGTGCTCGCTTACTTATCCTTGGAATTTATTATTCTCTCTCTCTCTCTCTCTCTCTCTCTCTCTCTCTCTCTCTCTCTATATCTATATATATATATATATATATAATTGACTAATAAATTCCAAGGATAAGTAACCGAGCACCATTCTAGAAACTTACAGAGCAGCTTGGTGTTGCAGAGACTGCAAGAAATATTTGATTATAAAACAAAACTTGCTCTTATGTCTTAGAGTGAAGAAATAGGGGGAGATGAGCATTCATATCTGCAGTGGCAGTTAATTCTGCCTAACTAACAGTATGTGCTTGAGAGGGTGAGTGGGGGATAATAATGCTTCTCAATCGAATGAACGGTTGTTGATTTACAGACAATTAAACAGAGGATGGGTCGAAATCAAAGTTCGCAAAATCTGTTCAGTTCACAAAATCATTTCAATAGTGGTGTGGCCACCGCCATTGGCGAGACATTCCACGCAGCGACTCCTCATCGAGTTGACCAGTGTTCTGATGACCCTCTGAGGGATTCTCTGCCATTCCAGTTGCAGCATTTGGAAGAGATCCTGGCGGTCTCTGGGAGGTGGATGGTTCTCCTTCACACGTCTCCCCAACTCATCCCACATATGCTCGATGGGATTGAGGTCGGGACTATACGCCGGGAAGATCATCCTGTTGATGCCGGCCTGCACAATGAAGTTTTCGGCCACCCGGGCCCTATGTGGCCGAGCATTGTCGTCTTGGAAG
This sequence comes from Conus betulinus, assembly GCA_016801955.1. Lineage (NCBI taxonomy): Eukaryota > Metazoa > Mollusca > Gastropoda > Neogastropoda > Conidae > Conus > Conus betulinus. The sequence goes on along the minus strand of JADBJO010002685.1, from coordinate 18,207 downwards.
ACTGCCATGGGTCCTATCCGTTGCATGGTCGGAACAACGAAAGGCGCCAGGATTTCATCCCGATAGCGGATGCCTGTGAGGTTTCCATCAATATGGTAGAGTGGTGTCTTGTGGTGGAGGCTGAAGGCACCCCATACCATAACAGATCCTCCCCCCCCCAAAGGCCCTGGTCTGGCGAACAGCTGCATCAATGTAACGTTCACCAACACGCCTCCAAACTCTAGTTCGGCCGTCATTGTGTTCAAGACTAAACCGCGACTCATCTGAAAAGAGGACCTGGGACCACTGTTGTTGGTTCCATCTCACATGACGATGGCAGAAAGCTCGGCGAGCCAGCCTATGGGCTGCTAGCAGTCGTGGTCGAACAGCTGGGCGACGTGATCTGAGGCCGAAGTGGTGAAGACGGTTTCGTATGGCTTGACGGCTGAGGATGGTGTTATTTGCCATACGAAGCTGCCTTTGGATGCTGGTGGAAGTGGTATCCCGCTGCAATAGGGCCTGCCTCTCGATGAAACGATCTTCTCTGGGAGTAGTCTGCCTAGGCCGACCTGACCGTGGCCTCTCTTCAACGCTGTTGGTCGCCCTAAAACGCTGATTCAGTCTAACAATAACTGAATGATGCACACCAAGTCGTCGCGCCACTTCAGCCTTTGCAATGTCATCTTGTATCCACGCAATCGCCCTGGTTTTGTCAAAGGTGCTAAGTT
>JADBJO010002685.1:2500-12500 GCA_016801955.1 Conus betulinus | reverse complement strand
GGTGTGTGTGCACCACGTCCACAGATGATGAGGAAGAGGAGGACTTGAACCAGCTGCGAATATTACTGGAATATAAGCCAATTACGAAGATAATGAATGGTTTTCCAACTGACTCGTTCATTGAGATAGGTCCTCTCCGCAAGGGATGTTGGTCAGAGTATAGCGACAGTTCATAAGGGCTTCATTTGGGATCCTGCTGGATCGATATAGAGTCCAGTTACTGAACTGGGAGATTGATTTGCAGTGATTTCCAGTGACCATCCCCACAGAGGATTAGCAATTGTGGTTCATGCATGTAAATGGCTATGTAATGGTTTCATTGCTCACATGTGTCATTTCCAGATTTTATTTTATTTCACTATATTGTTGTACACAGGCACTTGGAGAGGCTGACCCTGAGGGACCTTCTACTTCAACATGTGGTTCCACATCTTTCGGGTGTGCAGCTAAGAGGCAGGGGTCTTCAGCTAAGAGGCAAGGGTCTTCACGAACAGAAGCACTTCCAGTTAAAAAAAAAAAAAAAAAAAAAAAAAAGAGACAATGTCGAAGACCAGAGACTTAAGGTGCACAACACTTGGCCAAAGGCAGAAGGACAGGTTCGAGTGGGATGTTCCCCCAGCGTCATGTGTCTGGACTTCCATCCACACCCTTGGAGCTCTCTGAAGTCTTTTTTGATGATGAACTCATCCAGATGATGGTTGACGTGTCAAACAAGTATGTGCTCTCAAAAGAAAACGAAACTCAAAACAAGTCAATGTGAAAGGAAGGCCTTTCTAGAGATTGAGATACCTGAGCCTTACACCATCAAGCACTATAACCATACCACGGGAGGCGTAGACCGTCTGGATCAAAATATTGATTAGTGCCTTACAGCCATCAGAACCAAGAAAGTGGTGGTGGCCCCCATTTTGGCATTCTGCCTTGATGTGAGTTTGCAGCAGACTTGGCACCTGTACAGAGAAACACCAACCAGCCAGGAAAACCTCTTGATTTGCTGGCAGTACGTCGTTCTGTTGCTTGGACCTACCTGACCTGTGCACCAAGGACCAAAGGAGCTGGACAGCCCTAATGCCAAGGGGGTAAAAAAAAATCCTCGATAAGACAGTGTCCACTCCAGTCTGATTTGATGGAATCAACCATCTTGTAAAGCCTTGGCATACCCAGCTTCGCTGTGCTGTTTTTGGCATGGAAACCGATAGGAGATGTCAGAATTGTAGAGTGGGACTGAGTGACAAATGCTTTGCAGTTTTCCACACTCAGTGACTGCAGCGTCCAGGACGGAAGGACCATACTCAATAGTAATGACAAACAGCATTTGGTATTTGGAAAGACTGTTTGTTTTTTAAATTATTTTTTCCACCTCCACCTTTCTACCCTCTCCCCTTCCATTTTTGTATTGAAGATAGCAAGGTACGCGTTTGAAGAACAGATTAATGTCATGTTTTCAAATTCGTTTGTTTTTTTTTTTTTTTTTGTTTGTTTTTTTTTTATGATTGTTACTTTGCATGATCCTATTCCCTATTTTTTTTTTTCATTATGTTTCAATCACAGTGTCTTTTCCTCCATAGTTTGTTGTCAAATAAACATAAAAACAATTAAAAGCTAGCCATCACTTGCAGTGGAGATTATTGTCATCTGTATGAAAACCTTCTACCTACCCTCTCGCGCCTAGCGTCCCGTTTTTGAGACAGTACTATCATCCACCACAGCATCATTGCGACAACAACAACAACATTGCAAATACATATTTGCCAAAAAAATACGACTGATATCCTTCAAACAACATTTATATCTGACACATGTTCACTATTTTTGTCAAAAACAAAAATCCAGGCATTGATGCGTTATTGAAGTGCTCCTCTTTTGTTGTTTTCCTTATCGTTTACTTTTTAACACATTAGATTTGATGTTGATAGGGACTTTATCTTGATGGCTCATTCAAGCTGTGTTCACACGCTGGTTCACACCTGTTAGTTTCGAGGTTTCAGCCAACGATATCAAAGCACTGCAGTGCTGTCGTTGGTTGAGCACTGGGGGAGTGTATACTTCCTGTTTTCATTGTCGGAGACATTCTGTTTCACTGAGGTCGCAGTCTTTTAGGAGGATGGTTGCCACTTTACGGAGTGGAGTGCCTCTGTGACGACTGGGTCGTTAATGGATCTCTGTCAGTACTGAGTTGGCTTGCCCCGTGAGTTTGTGGGGTTTGGCAATACTTGAGTTCCGTGCCATTGTCCTTCGTCTTCCAGGTTGTTAGGCTTGTCAGAAGGATCATCTCAGCAGCAACCTGTGTTGATTCTGTGCTGTCTTTGAGCTGAAGGTGTGCTATATTGACGAGGGAAGTGGGGGTCCGGAGACGGGGTCGGGTGGGGTGGACCACTATTACTCCACTGGTCGTGTTTACCACCATTGCTTAGTGCTCGTGGGCGTCTGTGTGAAAAGACAACTTTACCGCACATGGAAGTGTTTGCGCTATGTCTTTCATTACCTGAATTAGATGGATGAAATTTATCACTCATTCAAATACACAATTAAAACGAAATGAAGACAGAGTAAAACTGCCGCCAATATTCTTCCTGAATCGTAACACATAGACATATCACACTTTTGCTTAATATAAAAGAAGATAAATGAACGCTTACAAAGCTTGTTCTCCTTTTGAAATGAATTATAGGGAACGAAGAAGAAAAATTAATTTAATTTTCAGTGAGCTTTTATTTCAAGTTGACATTTGCTTTTATGTGCATGCTAATGATGCGATCAGACAATTTTCTTTCTTTCTTCTCACATTTCCCATCACCCCCATAACCATCCATCTCTCCTCTCTCTCTCTCTCTCTCTCTCTCTCTCTCTCTCTCTCTCTCTCTCTCTCTCTCTCTCTCTTCTTGTTTTTGTTGTTTCCCGATGGCACATATTAGACAACGATAATGCCGACAACAAGAACAACAATAATAATGATGATTATGGTGATGACGACAATGATGATAATATTAACGATAGAAAACAGTAATGATAATAACAAATAATAATAATAATAATAATATACTGAAACTAATAACAATACAATAATAATAACAACAACTAATGATACAAAACAACAACAATAAAATTATAACATGAACAAGATGATGAACAATGATAATAATAATAATAATAATAATAATAATAATAATATAATAATAAGAAGAATAATAATAATGAGAAGAAGAAGAGAAGAAGACGAAGAAGACTGATAAGAAAAATCATCATCATCTTCATCATCATCATCATCATCATCATCATCATCATCATCATCATCATCATCATCATCATCGTCATCTTGTGTCCTAATCACCTTGAAACCTTCTGGCCTTTGGTGGTCCTATTTGATGAACTGCTTCCAGGTCGTGCTTCTTGATGCCTACGCCAGTCTGTCCTTTAATTATCTGTAATGATCTGTAATGACCTGTAGTGACCATGTAATGATCTGTAATGATCTGAAAGTAAGTGAAGAAGCCAGTCGTGTTCTCCTGGTTTGCCTCCGGGATGTGATAGTCTTTATTTAATGCTCTATATTGCTGCTAGTAATTATGTTCACGTTGCAGTCTGGCCATTTCTGCTCCTGCTGCGAAAACTGGCTTTTTCGCTCTTCCGATAGGACTGGGGCATGAAGATGAATACCGATCTTTTCTTTCCCCAAATCCGTCCAAAACCTGAAAGAGTTTATATCTGCCACAAGTGGCTTAAAGAAAGGCACACAAACCACAAATTTTATACCTATTTACATCACCTGAAAGGTGAGGAAGCTCTGTCTTGAACTCCATGTGATGTACCACTCACATGTCATATGACTTTGTTTGTAGAGTGGTGGGACTTGTATCGCGTCACACATGAATTCTTTAAAGCAGACAAATTGGAAACCCTGTTCAGAGATATTGACCGGGTGTGACTGTGAGTTTTTAAAAGAGATGAATATGTTTCATATGACCCAAAGTTTTATGGAATAATGATTTTAAGCTAATTCAGCGTATTTTGGAAGAATATGGTTTTTTCGGTTAATTTTGAGAAACGTATTCTGACAAGGTGACACGCCTGTCGTGGTGATATGAATCCACTTGAACATTCTCTAGGAAGTTGCATTTTCAGACACACACACACACACACACACACACACACACACACACACACACACACACAACGAACGCACGCACGCACGCACGCACGCACGCATGCACACTCCCCCATTCGTGTTCTGGTTGGCCTTTCGTTTGTGCTCTTCTTTCAGTTCCTGGAAGCTTATTGTCTCATCATTATTCATTTGTTTGTTAATTTTTGTCATATCAAGCCTCATCCTTTATATGTGTTTACTCTTTCATTTTCTCTGGACAGAATCTTATCAGCCTTGACCTGGTATTGGGCCAGATCTTCCTTAGTGCCTGGTATTGAGCCACATCTTTCTTAATGCCGTGTATGAAGCCAGATCTTTCTCAGTGCCTGGTATTGAGCTAAATCTTTCTTAGTGCTTGATACTGAGCCAGATCATTCTCAGTGCTTGATATTGAGCCAGATCATTCTTAGTGCTTGGTATTGAGCCAGATCTTTCTTAGTGCCTGGTATTGAGCCAGATCTTTCTTAGTGCCTGGTATTGAGCGAGAGCTTTCTTAGTGCGTGTGTGAGGCAGATCTTTCTTAGTGCCTTGTATTGAACCAGAGCTTTCTTAGTGCGTGTTTTGAGCCAGATCTTTTTTAGTGTCTGGTATTGAGCCAGATCGTTCTTAGTGTCTGGTATTGAGCCAGATCTTTTTTAATGCCGTGTATTGAGCCAAATCTTTCTGAGCGCCATGTGTTGAGCCAGATCTTTCTTAGTGCCTGGTATTGAGCCAGATCTTTCTTAGCTGTCAAAGAACCTGATGGCAAATAATGCCAGGTCACAAAATGCCTGTTTGTTGATTCTATGCAGTACTGTTTCTTTTAAACGGTTGATTTGTTCACTGGTTAGAATTGGATTATTGGAGAAAGTTGAAACTGAACAAAATATTGACGCCCGTATGCTTTTACTACGGGAATATACACCAAACAGCATTTTGTTTACATAAATATATGCGTTGTCGTGTCTATCCAAGACGACAAACTGTCCAAAAGAACAACTTTCTCCACCAGAGGTGGCAGAGGTAGACAAGGCACTAGTCCTCTCCCCTGTACATTTTTTGCGAGAACGCAGACGAAGGCTGACTTACACGACTAGCTAGATTTCGGCTAGGTAAGATAGGTAATGTTGCTTATAGCCCAGCCGACCGCAGAGGGTCATATCAGGGCTATCACCTCACAAGTCATCACACACACACACACACACACACACACACACACACACACACACACACACACGCGCGCGCGCGCGCACGCACGCACGCACGCACGCACGCACACCGATTTACATGGTTGATCTTCCCTTGAACATTTTTCAGATTTTATTCTGCATCGATTCTCAGTCGCTACTGTATGCTTTACGTTCATTTGATTACAAGAACAAATCCAATATCATCATAGAAACCAATCAAATGATTAACATTTTAAGTTTAAAGGGGACCAATGTCCCCTTTTGTTGTTGTTGTTGTGTGTGTGTGGTGTGTGTGTGTGTGTGTGTGTGTGTGTGTGTGTGTGTGTGTGTGTGTGTGTGTGTGTTTTTTTCCACATGTTGGATTATGTTCAAATGACTGTGCTGACAGAGCCGCAAGAAAGGTGAAGGGCAGGCAGGGAATCAATAAAATGAACATCCCATTATCCGTTACAGAAGAGTATCATTTACTGACTGAAGCAAGCATCGTGGATCAAAGTTTCAAAATCTCTCCATAGGAATGAGAAATTCTCCAATATTTTAAATCAATGAATTCCGATGGTTTGGTAAACAAAAATAGCTGCGAATTATATTAACATTTTATAATTTAGACTCATTGCTTCTCTGTCTTATAGGATGAAGCTTAATGCCTTCAAAACAAAATTCACCAAGAATGTGAAATGTCTGTAAGGTGAACAAATTTCAAACCAACACATTCTTCTGGAATGCCAGAGACTAAGACCTGTTTTACCGGCTATTTCTGAAAGTTCATTTGAAAGTATCAACAACACACACACAACACACACACACACACACACACACACACACACACACACACACACACACACACACACACACACACATACCCTTCACACATCTGTTTCAAATACACCTAAAATCGCACCAGAAAATGTCGTTAAAAATCTTTCCTCCCGTAAATCTTAGATCACATGAAAAATATTATCATTTTTTTTTTTAATTCAAAGATCACGTCAGGTGGGACATCTCTGAACAGGGTTTTTCATGCAGTCTGTTGTAAAGTGTTTATGTCTCACATCGTGCAAGTCCCAACACTCTGAAAGAATAACGTTTCGCTGTTAGTGGAACGTGATATGGAAAGCATCACAGAGCTTCTTCACCTTCTAAAAGATAACAATGGGTGTAAAAAGAGTGATCTGCATGCAAACGGCACGAGACTGTTTCGTCTTTACGGCCGCCTTGGGAACATGGTAAAATCTCTTTCAGGTTTGGGCGGATTTTGTACAATTTATCCGTCTCTACGACTTCCATTCCTCTTGCCAGAGGTCTTTGACATAAACCAGTGTTCGGGGTTTTAGATCAGAGTGAGCGTTATGTGCATCTAAAACACCGTTTCCACTGGCTGGACGGTTTTCACCTGCCTGACTGCCAGAATCACCGATGGTAGCATCAATGATTCCACTTTTACATGAATGCTGTTTACTCTACTTTGGGGGAGTGTTCAGACACGGAAAGCTCGATACTGATCTAACTTGAGTATTGAAGATCACCACTGATGTTTGGGGCAGGCTGATGTGTGCAGCGGTTTTGGGTATGATGTGGGCAGAAAGGCTCCGCTATATAAACACTGTTTATTATTGTTGTTGATATCATTATTACTGTTATTTTGAATTGTGTGTGTGTGTGTGTGTGCGCGCGCGCGCGCGCGAGCGTGTGTGTGTGTGTGTGTGTGTGTGTGTGTGTGTGTGTGTGTGTGTGTGTGTGTGTGTTGTTGTTGTTCTTCTTCTTCTTCTCTTCTTTCTTCTTCTTCTTCTTCGTCTTCTACTTCTTCTTCAGTTTAAACGTCTTCCCACTTAATGTAATTTCTGACGGCGTGTGTGTGTGTGTGTGTGTGTGTGTGTGTGTGTGTGTGTGTGTGTTCGTGCGTGCGTGCGTCCGCGCGCGTGTTTGTGCGCGCGTGTACGTGCGTGAGAGAGAGAGAGAGAGAGAGAGAGAGAGAGAGAGAGAGAGAGAGAGAGAGAGAGAGAGCGTGTGTGGCTGTGCGTGTCTACGCACGTGCAAACACATATGCATACAATCATACGCACATTCAGACCTCTACTTGTGTCTGTCTCGGGGGGAAAAAGAAAACACCTCAATTCTTTTCTTCCTGTTTAATGATTGTATGTGCTAATCTTCTTGCCCACAACAATCTTTTTCCTCTCTGTGTGTTTTTAGACGAATAATGAAACGAAAAATCAATCTCTTTTGTAATGAGAAAAGCAAACAGAAATCGAATGAACAGGGGAAAAAAGATGAAAAAAAAAACAACGAACGGAAAACTAAAGAAAAACAATTGTGAAATAGGATACTAAATGACAACAAGCAAGGATAATTTTTGTCAGCGGGATAAAAGGAATAAAGAAACTTCAGATGAAAACTTTCCCAATGAATATTTTATCCAGCTACGAAATAGATCTAACACAACAGCACAATCACACAGAAGGGAGTTATAATCTTCAGCCTTGATCAGAATCGGATCTTAACAGGATCAGAGTAGTCATACAGTATCTTCTGCCAAGGACGGAAAGGTGACTCTCTCTCTCTCTCTCTCTCTCTCTCTCCTCTCTCTCTCATCTCTCTCTCTCTCTCTCTCTCTGTGTGTGTGTGTGTGTGTGTGTGCGTGTGTGTGTGTGTGCGTGCGCGTGTAAGGGGAGGGTTGAAAATGGGTAGAGAGGAAGGCGTACGGGATGGAAGAAAACAGGGGATGAGGCCTGGGTAGCAAGATGGGGAAAATGTGTGGGAAAGGCGCAAAAGCAGGGGAGAGGAACTGCTGGCAGTTTGGAAGTGAAATAGAGGAGTTACTGCTGTATTTCTTTAGTTATATTTTTTTAAGGATCCAAATTGTTAAATGTTTCCATCACTTTGATTATTTTCAATGCTAATCCTCTTGGAGATTTGTTGTCTCTCACTGAAAAAAAATGTATGTTTCCGATCTGAGAAAAGGGAATAAAAACTAGTTCGGAGGGGGGAGGAGGATGGAGGTGACGTGGGGGATGGAGAGAGGGGTGAACATTCGGGGAAAGACAATGAGGATTTGTGTACATAAAACAAAACAAAAGAAACAAATTAAACACTTGTCATTACACAACACACCCCCTCCCTCCCCCCCCCCCCCCCCCCCAAAACCCCCCCCCAAAAAATAATAATAATAATAAAAAGGAAAAAGGGAAGAAGAAAGTTGTGTAAACTCCACTAGAGCGCACAGTCAATTAACTTGATACGTGACAGAAATGGTGCTGAAAAAATCATCTGATCTACCAAATCCAACCCTGTTATTTAAAGCCCGGCCAAACATGGAGGGACACACACACACACACACACACACACACACACACACACACACACACACACACAATGTGCATTCAAAAGAAGCATAAAAAGCGCTGAACTCAAGATTGAGCTTTCTAGTAAATTAGGGAGTCATACGGGAATGTTAGTGTGTGTAAACAAACTCACGCACGTTTTGACATGACGCTGTTAGTAGTAATGATATTCAAAACTCAACGAAAAAGGCAAAATGTTGAAAAAAAAAAAAAAAAAAAAAAAAAAAATAAAACAAAACAAACCACAAAAAAAAAAACCACCACAGACATTGGCAACGGAGCCAACAGAAACAGGACATTCTGGATGAAAAAAAAGGATCAGGTAAAAGACATTTTGATCGATAAATCAAGTACATTGATGACACGAGACAAAAAAAAAAACCCCAAAAACCCCCCCCGAAAACATGAAGAAAAAAGGTGAAGAAACAAAGAAGCCGAATATGAAGGTGCACATATTAAAGGAGAAGAGGTGGGGAAAAAAACAAAACAAAAACAAAACAAACAAACAAACACAAACAAAACAAAAAAAAAAAAACAAAAAAACGAAAGTACGTACAGGACAGAGACAACAACAAAAAGAACAAGATGCAAAGCATATAAACGTACTCCCAGTTTATCCTGAATACACGTAAGATATTCCATAAAGAGGAAAAACCGTCTTGGGCTGGTGTAACCGTTAGTGATGGCTATTATGGTAAACACCGGCCATCATCTGTGATCTATAATGAACATACTTACAAATTTTTATGAAAGATCGGCCAAGAACTTTCTGAGATTTTCCATAAAGAAGAAAATCATTATGGGCCGTTAGTAACGGCTATAACGGTAAACTTAAACATCGGGCATCATTCGTGACTCATAATGAAGATATCTACTAATTTTCAGAAATATCGGCCACGTACTTTCTAAGATATTCTATAAAGAAGAAAAAGCGTTGCAGGCCGTTACAGCCGTTAGTAACGGCTATAACGGTAAACTAAACATCTGACATCATTCGTAACCCATAATGAAGATACCTGCTAATTTTAGATCGGCCACGTACTTTCTGAGATATTCCATAAAGAAGAAAAAAGCGTTGCAGGCCGTTACAACCGTTAGTAACGATATAACAGTAAACTAAAACATCGGGCATCATCCGTAACCTATAGTGAACACACCTGCTAATGTTCACAAAGATCAGCCGAGTACTTTCTGAGATATTCCATAAGAGAAAAAAAAAAGTTACAGGCCGTTACAGCCGTTAGTAATGACTATAACGGTAAACTAAAACATCGGGCATCATCCGTGACCCGTAAGGAACGTACCTGTTAATTTTCACAAAGATCGGCCTAGTACTTTCTGAGATA
>JADBJO010002684.1:287500-293229 GCA_016801955.1 Conus betulinus | reverse complement strand
CGGTTCGCGTTTTTGGAGTTCTGCGCTGGTCTTAGGTTTTATTTGTGATTAATCGCTCCTAGTGGACACTCTAGCATGACAGAACCTAACTTAAAAAGGGAGAAAATCAAATTTGGGCAGTCCACTAAAAATATACCGTTTCAACCCACAATCTTTACATCAACAACAATTTCCAAACAAAATTACAAAATGAAATAAAACAAATTCAAAATGACAAAAAGGTATTCGTAAAGGCTGATAAGACAAGCAATTTCTATAAAATGGAACCTAATGAATACTCTCAACTCCTCAACAAAAATATTCAGAAAAACTACAAAAAAACGGATCAAACCACATATGACAGCATTTGTAAAAAAGAAAAAGAACTTGTGCACCGTATGGATCTAAATGATAGGATAGAAACAACAAGCAGCAATAAAAGAAGCTTTTATAACACTTAAAGATCACAAACCTAATTTCCCCAACCTTGACATAGTGGATTTTTATCCATCCATAGATGAGGAATGCTTACCAAAGCTTTAAAATTTGCTAACAAATATACAAACATAACAGAGGCTGAGATGGAAATCATCTTCCACACTAAAAAAAAACTCTACTCCACAGCAGTAATGATACTTGGACAAAAAAAAAAAACAGCAATAATTCCACATTTGATGTCACAATGGGTTCATATGATGGTGCCGAAACATGTGAACTAGTTGGACTATTTATGTTATCCAATATACAGAAAACACTTGGTAAACAGGTTGGCTTGTACAGAGACGATGGCCTCGCCGCGCTAAACAATAAACCAAAAAAACCATTGAAAATAAGAAAAAAGAACTTTGCAAAATCTTCCAAAGCCACAACTTAAAAATCACAGTAGAAGCCAACAAGAAGGTAGTAGTAAACTACCTAGACATAACATTAGACCTTAATGATCATGTATACAAACCATATAAAAAAACCTAATGATACACCCATCTACGTAGACATCAAAAGTAACCATCCCACCTTCTATCCTAAAAAACCATACCCAATGGCATAAACAAAAGACTATCTAACCTGTCATGCAACGAGAAAGTATTCAACAGTGCAGCAGTTGAATACCAAGAGGCACTGAAAAAAAGTGGCTACAACTACAAACTACAATACAACCCAGATAATAACATGAACAGTAATAAGAAAAAACAGGAAAAGGAAGATCATATGGTATAATCCCCCATATGATGGAAGAATAAAGACTAATGTAGGAAAAGAATTCTTTAAAATTCTTATAACATCATTTCCAAAAGAACATGTACTATCTAAAAATATCATAAAAACACCGTCAAGCTATCATATTCATGTATGCCCAACCTCAAAAAACATAATTGACTCATCTAACAAAACTAAAGGCAACACAGCCAAAAAGGGTAACAAAAGGACATCTTGTAACTGCACAAAAAAAAGATCAATGCCCCCTGAATAATAAATGCCTTTACAATAATATTGTATACCAAGCCACAGTAACAAACTGATAGTGACAAAGAAACATACATAGGGATTACTGCAAACCATTTTCAAAACTAGATATGCAAACCATAAAAAACAGTCCTTCAAAAATGAAAAAATAAAAAACCAACAGAACTAAGCAAACACATTTGGAAACTTAAAGATAAAAAAATAGACTATAATATATCATGGAAAATTATAAAAAGAGCAGCACCATACAACAATATCTCTAAAAAATGCAACCTATGTTCTACAGAAAAAGTGGCTGATATTATGCAAACCTCATCTAGCAACTCTGAATTCAAAAGTTGATCATAAAAAACAATTGCAGGCACAAATGGAAATTCTTGTCAACACACCATTCCTTAACACACCCCTCCCTGAACGCACCCCCCAAAAAATCAAAATTGTAAAAAGATACAGCCGCGTGAAAACACATGCAGAACTCACGCTTACACACACACAATATATATAACACCGGTAGCGTGCCCAAAATGAACACCCTGAAGAGAGCAGAGAGCTGGAAACAAGCTTGTTGGTTTTTTTAATCTCTTTTTTAATCACATTTCCAGTCCCTCACTCACCATGTACAGTTTGTTTTTTCGTTTACAAAATGGACATATTTTTGCAGATTTTAAAGTTTTGGCGTTTGAACAAAGTGTCTGGGTTTGTTAGTGTTCTAATATGTGGTGAACTGGCACACTCACTCTGACAATGTGTTGCTTGTATAAAGAAAAACAACATAGATTAAAACAAAAGACTTTATTATTCTCTTTCATTTCAGTTTTTCCCAAGTGACGAGAGAGATGAAGAATCTGTTATCTGCTAGCTTCATTTTGTGTTGCACACACACACACACACACACACACACACACACACACTCTCTCTCTCTCTCTCTCTCTCTCTCTCTCTCTCTCTCTCCTCCCCACCCCCCCCCCCTCCCCTCTCCCCCCCCTACACCCTCCCCCCCCCCCTCCCCCTCCCCCCCCTCCCCCCGCTCCCCGCCCTCCCCCTCCCTCTCCCTCCCCCTCTCCCACCCCGCTCTCCCCCTCCCGTCTCTCAAACATATTAACAATGGTAGTTACATGTTAAAGGCACGGTATCAAAGCAAAATTTATGCATAAGCGACCAATTCCGTATTATACACTCCTGAAAGGATATCGTTGGTCCCAGTTGCCGAGACGGGTACAGACCTCCCCATCCCACTACCCAAGAGCGTGAGCGCTCCTCACGTCACGCCACCAGCACCATCACGACTACCACCACCCCCCCACACAAGAGAGAGAGAGAGGGAGAGAGAGAGAGAGAGAGAGAGAGAGAGAGAGAGACCCGACAGGCAGACAGAGGACAGACAGTCGGACAGAGACGGCGTCAAAGAGAGAGAGAGAGAGAGAGGAGAGAGAGAGTGGGATTTGGGGGGGTGGTGGGTGGGGTGGGGGAAGAGACACACAGAGAGAAAATGACAGGAAGAGAGACACTGAGTCAGACGGACAGACAGGCAAACAGGCATACACACTCATATACAGAGAGAGATAGATAGAAAGAGAGAGAGTGCGCTCGCGAGAGAGAGAGAGAGAGAGAGAGAGAGAGACAGACAGACAGACAGACAGACAGACAGAGAGTGAGAGAGGGACAGGCAGACAGATAGACAAACAGATAGACAGACAGACTAGCGAACCTGTAGAGAGACAGACTAGCGAACCTGTAGGGAACATTAAAGAAGAGTCACTCTCATGCTATAACAGAGAGAGAAAGAAAAAGAGAGATGGAGCAAAGGACGGACAGGCAGACAAATAGACAGGCCAGCAAGCAGACGGGCCGACAGAGAGACAGACAAACAAACTGAGAGATAGAAAGAGATGGAGGGAAAGAATGAGGGAAAGAGAAAGAGAAAAGGAAACTCACAGGCTTCCTAACATACTTTTCCCAACGGTAGCGGTCACTGTTTCTGTAGAAATATGCAAAGGAGTTCTGCATCAGATAGTGTGTTTCTAGTCTACTTAAAGAAGAGGTGAGGCTTTCTAATGTTTAGCTCTTTTTCAAAAATATGTTGCAAAGAGAAGACAGAATTGGTCTTTTTGAAAATAATAAATACACACCTTAGCTAAAAGAATCATGTAATTAATGAATTTGTAATTCGCAAGATTGAGATCAAATTTGTTTATGCCAAAACGTCCAAAACTGATAGCTTTATTTATATCTTAAATCCTCGATTGACAACCAAAACATTTGCACAGGTGGACAATCATAGAAAAAATGCTCAATATAATCAACTGTGTCAGGACAATACGAACACTTATTACTTTCTTTTACTTTCATTTTTTACTTAGGAGAATATTTGTGGGGTAAATATTATGCCGGATTTTCCAATGCAGGACTTTTAATCTTGTTTCTGTTGTAACGTCTTTCGCTCTTGACCAAATAGACGTATCTAGCCTGACACCAAATTTTCTGAACCAAAATTGAGACGCACATGGAGTCACTGTTTTTTTTGTCGTTACAGACTAATTTCCTAATATCCTTTACTTTCCTATTGAACTGACTCGCCTCACATTTCTGACTTCTATCTTCTTTTTCGCCGTTCTGTATCCACTGAACCCATGTCTTTGGAATAGTGGTCATTAAAATGTTATAATCTAGTACGATATTTGCTCTGTTTTGCCCTATCTTGTCTTGTAATTCCTCCAGAGTAAGTAAACGGTTTTCTCGAAAATGAACAATCTGTTTAATAGTTTCAATTCCTTTCTTTTGCCAAGTTGGAAAGAACAACGTTTTGTGCTTGCAGGTGAGTAGTAAATTATTGAAGATCATTTGACTTTGAAAATTGTTGTAATTAATATCTTCTATCTTAATAACATCTGTTCTCTAAATATGTCGTTAGGGCCTCTTTCCAAAATTCATTGTCTATTCTTTCAAGACCTTTAACATCTTTTCTTTTACAGTTGGTATGGAAGATTCTGTCACCTTTTGCCAGTTTTTCCAAATGCCATTTTGGAATAAAACTCCACTTATGTTTTTTCAGTCGCGTCAAACAGTTTTCCTGCCCATTGTAAATAAAAAGTATTTTTGTAGCTCGAGCCTGTTTAAACATTTTAAGACCCCCCTCTCATACTCACCTTCCATCACTTTTCGTTTTACTTTTTCAAATGCCCTCCTATTACTTTGTTTTTTTTTTCTGCCAGAAGGAATGTATACGATATTGTATTTATTTTATTTAGTACACTATGGGGAAGACCTATAGATTGTATTACATATATACATTGACTGATCAGAAAGGTCTTTATAACCACAACTTTACCTTGAATACTCGGGTCCCGTTTACTCCACTCCTTAATGATGGAATTCATGACATCTTATCTATGAGACCAGTTGTCTTCAATGTCTCGTGCCATTTTGTTTGTTTCAAAATAAATGCCCAATATTTTTATTTTCCTGACCAAAGCAAACGGAATATTTTCATCTTCATTCTTATTACTCATTCTCAAAACCTTAGTTTTTGTGTATTTAATCTAAGGCCAGAAATTCTTTCGAACTCAGTTAGTATTTCTAAAGCTGTAAGCATGTCTGTTCTGTTTTTCAGAAAAAAAAGTGTTGTGTCGTCGGCCATTTGTTTTATTTTTAATATGAACTTGGCTTGTGCAATGGGGAATTGGACCTTTAATGCCCTCTATGGAACTGTTTCTAATTTTGATCGCAAGCAGCTCTACCGCCAGTACAAACACGAGAGGTGAAGAAGGGCAACGCTGTCTGATACCACAGGAAATCTCAAAAGGTTCGGAAATCCAGCCTCCGTGGTTAATACTACTTGAACTACCGTTGTTAAGAACATATACCCACCTTTTAAAGTCCACACCAAAAACCCAAATATCAAATGCATGTAACAAAATATTCTGGATATTGAATCGAAGGCTTTACATTAGTCTACTGCTAGTAGATATCCATCCTCATTACGTGTGTGTAAGTAGTTTATTACATCATCAATAGACCTTATAGTTGTTGCAATATTTCTACCTTTCAGATAGCCAACCTGATCGTTGTGAATTGATTCATGAATAAAGTTACCAAGTCTTTCCGTTAGAACTTTTGCAAGGATTTTATAGTCTGTATTAGTCAAGGTAACTGGTCTCCAGTTTGTTAACTGATCTCTTTCTAAGTCTTTTCCTTTGTCTAATAAAGCGGTGATTCCTTATCTTTCAGTGTACGATAACTCACCTTTATGAAAAGATTCAATAAAAGAGCTTGTTACCAATTTACCT
>JADBJO010002684.1:277500-280000 GCA_016801955.1 Conus betulinus | reverse complement strand
TATTTATATTGCCTGCTTCGAGGCCTTTCGTCCGCTGGATCGGAACTCATCATCAGAGAGACACGGCTGGTTGTGTCTGTTTTCCTGGCGTCAAATAGAGACACACCACAGTCCTTGATACCGTGGTGTTCTCACCACCAAGGGTTCAAAAAAAAAAATCCAACAGCATCCCTAAAGCAGCCAGCGAAGAGTAAGTAAACGAAACCAAACGAAAGTGTGGAGAGGAAAAAAGTTGCTGAAAAACTAAAGACATTATGCAAACAGTATAAAATGTAGGGGACAATTTGAGCCTACGCTTGAGGATCCACCCAAGGACAAACACGGACAGCAACAAATACAAATAACCTCAATTTAATCGAAACGAAACTGAGAAAGAAGTGAGGTAAGAAACAGTAAACAATAAACAAGTAGTGTAACTTTTGCTCCCATAAGAAAACCTAACACAGAGTAACTTTTGTTCTAGACTGGCACAGCCTTTTAAACTTGAATAAAGTCGAACAAATTCAAAGCCGACCAATCTAATAGTGGGGGAAGTTGAGAACTGCTCAGCCCGCCATTCTGAGTCGGTTCAGGAGAGGCCAAATTGAGGCAGAGGGGGGAATGGGCACCGCCTTCTCTTATGCCGTGTCCTGGATATGATGAACCAGCAATAGCTCGCTTCCACTACGGACGTTAGACTGGTGGGACTATATAACCACTAGCCTCTGAAGGAAAAAAAGGCGCACTGAAGGCGCACTGGGGATGGGGGGGGGGGGGGGGGGGGGTAAACACACGGATAATAAAATACATCACTTTACAGTTACATTGACCTAAGCACTGCACCCCCTCCATCCCTCCACAAACAAATCATAATAATATTATAGAACAGTGTTCATTAAACTAAGCTGGGTTTTGAATTTTGGGGAAGAAAATAGGCTAAGTATTGTCAATGTGCATATCCAGATTATTTTGACATGTTGTATTTTTCCGACAAAGGAAATGTGTCAAACCTTCTACACCTAGAGGCTATGTGAATCAATAGATACCTTGTCTAATATGAGAGTTGCCTCCATAAAACATTTTGCATATTTTGTTACGTGTATGTGTATAGCCAAGTCAGCATGCCTAAGATCCATTTTTCGTGAAAAAAAAAAATCTTACAAATCCGGTAAGCTTGTCTTCTCTGACAGATATTTTGCAAATCCTCTTTGTGCGTGTGCATGATGCCGTCATAAAGGATAGAACCTGCCTTGATGGTATCATCAACTGCAATCACATCACGCAGATTCAAATGTGGACGGTCGAAGCGTACTTATCAGATGATTTTTCTTTCCTCGCAATTAGGGAGTGACGGCAGTATGGAGGTGGGAGATGAGTAGAGTGATGAGGAGAAGGGTGGTGCAAGGGATTCAGCGGCATGGAGGTGGGAGATGAGTAGAGTGATGAGGAGGAGGGTGGTGAAAGGGATTCAGCGGTATGGAGGTGGGAGATGAGTAGAGTGATGAGGAGGAGGGTGGTGAAAGGGATTCAGCGGTATGGAGGTGGGAGATGAGTAGAGTGATGAGGAGAAGGGTGGTGCAAGGGATTCAGCGGCATGGAGGTGGGAGATGAGTAGAGTGAGGAGGATGAGGGTGGTGAAAGGGATTCAGCGGTATGGAGGTGGGAGATGAGTAGAGTGAGGAGGATGAGGGTGGTGCAAGGGATTCAGCGGCATGGAGGTGGGAGATGAGTAGAGTGAGGAGGATGAGGGTGGTGAAAGGGATTCAGCGGTATGGAGGTGGGAGATGAGTAGAGTGATGAGGAGGAGGGGTGGTGAAAGGGATTCAGCGGTATGGAGGTGGGAGATGAGTAGAGTGATGAGGAGGAGGGTGGTGCAAGGGATTCAGCGGCATGGAGGTGGGAGATGAGTAGAGTGATGAGGAGGAGGGTGGTGAAAGGGATTCAGCGGTATGGAGGTGGGAGATGAGTAGAGTGATGAGAAGGGTGGTGCAAGGGATTCAGCGGTATGGAGGTGGGAGATGAGTAGAGTGATGAGAAGGGTGGTGAAAGGGATTCAGCGGCATGAGGTGGGAGATGAGTAGAGTGAGGAGGAGGAGGGTGGTGAAAAGGGATTCAGCGGTATGGAGGTGGGAGATGAGTAGAGTGATGAGGAGAAGGGTGGTGAAAGGTGAGGAGGAGGAGGGTGGTGAAAGGGATTCAGCGGTATGGAGGTGGGAGATGAGTAGAGTGAGGAGGAGGAGGGTGGTGCAAGGGATTCAGCGGTATGGAGGTGGGAGATGAGTAGAGTGATGAGGAGGAGGGTGGGTGCAAGGGATTCAGCGGTATGGAGGTGGGAGATGAGTAGAGTGAGGAGAAGGGTGGTGAAAGGGATTCAGCGGTATGGAGGTGGGAGATGAGTAGAGTGATGAGGAGAAGGGTGGTGAAAGGGATTCAGCGGTATGGAGGTGGGAGATGAGTAGAGTGAGGAGAAGGGTGGTGCAAGGGATTCAGCGGTATGGAGGTGGGAGATGAGTAGAGTGAG
>JADBJO010002684.1:257500-262500 GCA_016801955.1 Conus betulinus | reverse complement strand
AAGACGTGAGGGCGATAGGCAGGCTGAAATGATGACCTGTCTGACCCCACTAGTCTAGCTCTTAGAGGCGGGATTTTAAAAACGGATGAAATGTGGAATCACAGACTGAGCAGTTTTAATCTCTGTCTGTCTGTCTGTCTGTCTATCTGTCTGTCTGTGTCTGTCTGTCTGTCTGTCTGTCTCTCTCTCTCTCTCTCTCTGCTTACACACACACACACACACACACACACACACACACACACACACACACACACACACACGCATACACGCACACACGTCACTAACTGTCTTTCTATAAATAGATAGATTGATAGACAGATAGATAAATAGATAGATAGTAGATTGATAGATAGATAAACAGATAGGTAGATAGGTAGGTAGACAGATAGATAGATAGAGCGGTAGACAGATAGATAGAAATAGATAAACAGATAGATAGATCTCGCGCGTGCGTGTACGTGTGTGTGTGTGTGTGTGTGTGTGTGTGTGTGTGTGTGTGTGTGTGTGTATGTATGTATGTGTGTGTGTGTGTGTGTGTGTGTGTGTGTGTGTGTGTGTGTGTGTGTGTCATTTATTTAACGTCTTTCCACTAATCGTGATATTAGACGAGTGTGTGTGTGTGTGTGTGTGTGTGTGTGTGTGTGTGTGTGTGTGTGTGTGTGTGTGTGTGTGTGTGTGTCTGCGCGCGCGCGCTGACATATGTCATTCACCATTGGTGCACACGTGGCATGGCCTTCACATGCTGCTACTCTCACGGAAGCTTGCATTGCGAAATGGAAAACTGAAAGAGGCTACTGAGGCTAAGGGTGGGATAACCCCGGATGACTTGCAGCAAGTGTGGAAACTGCGCCTGTGAGCGAGTCATTGGTGCTGAGTCACAGGTTCATTCTGCCGGCATGGTCTGATCCCACCTTTTCGTCACTGTACCCACTGTACCACACCTTTGCCATACGTCTTCCGCTTTATCGTGCCTGTTCCAACCTTACCTTTTATATCTGCCTTTTCCATTCTTCTTCTTCTTCTTCTTCATAATTGACGCGTCATTCCCTCAAACTGTTTCATACTTGGACTCTTTCGTTAACTTTCCCTAAATTTCTCTGCTTTTTTTTTTGGTTCCCTTGCGTTTTAAAAAACATTTTCAATCCCCCCCGCCCCCTCAATTTCACCAACTGTTTCATGCTTTTTCTGAAACTGTTTTTCCTCTTTTCGCCTTTTATTCCACCGGTTCTTTATTTTTTCTTGTTAGGTCCTCAGTTTATATTAACAACACTCGACTATCTGAACGACAAAAAAGCAGCAACGTACAACATTACGGTTCTTGTACAGCTGGGAAAAAAGTACGAATCATATCGGATTACAATCGATATTCAAAACTTACTTCAGCACACTGTGGCACACAAATATCATGCTTTATTGCAAGCAGAGCAGAAACTGAGTATGCAACCGCTTCTGTTTCCAGTTGCCCTGTCCCCTGTCCTGTAAGAAAGTTACCACCAAGAAAAAAAAAAAAAATACAGTGGAGAAAAAGGTAGATCGAGAGGATTTTTTTCTCACACGTTTTTCGACAATTGTATCTGGCCAGAAAAAAAAAAAAAAAAAAAAACACAACAAAAACTGATGACAATGGTGTTGTTTAGTAGCGTATGTCTGTGACGTCAAGTAAGGTTGTTTAATTTGCTGTTTTCACGCGGCTTTATTTGCGTAATTCACCAGAAACTTTGGCAAGCAATGTTCTATGTGGCCGTATTTGAAAAGATGGTCCTTCAACTTCACAATCACCCACACTGCAACAACCTCCTGTACCCTTTACAGTCTGCTTACCGCTCTGGCTACAGCACAAAAACTGCTCTGCAGAAAATCGTGTGAACGATCTCTTATAGGTCATAGACGGTAATCAAGTATTTCTGCCCTGTCTTCTTGACTTATCTGCTGCTTTTGACACCATTGGTCACTCAATTCTTTTGTCTCGTCTGTAAGAAACTTTCGGTATTTCTGATAAAGCACTGCCATGGTTTCAGTCTTGTCTATCTGATCGAACTCAGCTTGTCTCTGTAAATGGTTTCTCATCTCAACCAACTATTCTCCCCACACCATACGCACATGGATAGCCAGGCAACACACGAGTTAATTTTTTTTCTTTATAATTATGCTGCCTGAACCATCAAAATATACATTCATGTGAACTGGTACAAATCAACATATGTCACTACATAGCATATAGATCAAGCTATCAATACATAGGAACTTCAATTATCAGATATCAGCGTTCATATTACATATCTTGATATCACTCACAGATCTCGCCGGCGCCGTCCACAGTCTCACATATACAGTCAACACACTCGGTTCCACAGTACTCAAGCCACAGTCTACAACACTAAAAGAACGTAAAGAAGGATAACCAAGGTCCCCACACAATAAGCACGGCTGTTCATAAACACAAACGACGAAGAAGAGAAAAACATTCTCCACACAGCAAGCACAATAAATACGTCGAACTATCAGAAGAAGAACCGCAGATTCACATTCACAAAGCACATTAATCCATAGCAGAAGAACCGCAGATCCACAATGCAAAGCAATCCATAGAAGAAGAACTGCAGATTCACAAGGCACAGTAAACCATTGAATCCCCGGCGAACACGATTTCAGCAAAGTTCCATAGAACACAATAAACTTCGATTCGACGTGTAGTTGATCTAAAACAAAAATTAATAACTTCTCCGTGTATTGATATTACAATGTTCACATCAATAAACTCAGCCCACCGACACACATGAGGTGGTACAATTAGCGCACATAAATTTTCTTGTAGGAGTTTTACGTCTTTGTCGGCGACACAGCCTTCACAACAATTTTATAACAAATACATTTCCTGGTACATATTTCACTGGTACCGTCATCAGAAGTATCGCACATACACATTGACCATCGACGCACTACTGACTTGACAGTCAGCCTCTCCACATAGTAACACTACGGAGAAAAAACGACGATTTAAACAAAATAAAATAGGCTGGACACCCCAAGCCTCGGCCGTTAGTTTTTGCTCTCTCTTCTCGTCAATATTATTATTTTCGTCATGTAGACTTTCCTTCCAGCAACGGGTTTCCACAGTCTGCCGTGTCTGTTACTTTGAGCTTCGCTGCATTGGTTCTGTGCAACGTGTTCTCTCTGTTGATGCCACAAAACCCCTTGTTTCTGGCCTTCATTCTGTCTAGACTTGATTACTGTCATTCTCTTCTAGCTGCATGGCTGTCCCCAGAATCTTCTTAGTCGTCTCCCGAAAGTGCGATACCCTGCTGCTCGTTTGATTGTCAGACAACCACATCTTCTCATGTCACTCCCTTACTTCTTTCTCTTCACTGGCTGCCGGTCGAAAACCGAATAGACATGATGTTGTGTCCATTGTTGTGTGACAGTGTGTGTGTGTGATCATGTGTGTTGTGTGTTGTGTGTGTGTGTGTGTGTGTGTGTGTGTGTGTGTGTGTGTGTGTGTGTGTGTGTGTGTGTGTGTGTGTGTGTGCACCCTTGTTTGACGATGTATGGTACTTGTTGCAATGTTCATCTCCTTATTGGTTTCATTTATTTTCTTTAACCTTTTATGTATTTATAAACGTTTAGGGCTTATGATGTAAGATTAAGCGCCCTAAATAACAGTCATTATCATTATTATCACTTATCTTTGGTAAGATGTTTAGTTATATCAGCTCTTCTGCCGGTTGGAAAGGACATTTAATGGCACCGCCTTCATACTATCCTGTAACGCGGCTCGCAGTAAACAGATAAAAAATGTGATTTTGTTGTAATTTTCTTTTTTATCAGTGTATAAAGCGTAAAATTGTAACTGACCACTACTCTACATGCTGTTAATTTCACTATACTGAAAATGTTGCTGAAAACGTACATTGCAGATGTGTACGGCCTTTGTCCTTCGGCGGTGGTTTTGTTGTTGTTGTTTGTTTTTGTTTTTGTTTTTGTTTTATCCGCGTGCCTGATATGGTTGGTTCCGCCAAGGTATACTGCTCTACAGCGGCTCGTAAAATGTTCAAGTTTACCTCGCTCGGGCACACACACACACACACACACACACACACACGCGCGCGCGCGCGCGCGTGCGCGCGTACACACTCCACACACGCGCGCACGCACGCACGCACGCACGCACGCACGCACACGCACACACACACACACACACACACACACACACACACACACACACACACACACACACACACACACACACACACACACACACACACACACACACACACACACACACACACACACACACACACACACACACACACACACACACACACACACATACACGCGCGCGCGCGCGTGGATATCCGAGGCAAGGTGATTGGATAGATTCGCTTTGTTGCACACATGAATCACAAAGATCATATTCCTTCCGTGTTTGTTCTATGTGTCTTCTGTCTGCATCTGTGCAAGGCAGGCTGGTGCCGTATGCAGCATTAATTTGGATTTATGGACAAATATTGTTGTTTTTGTTTGTTATTTATCGATTATTGTCTTCAGTCGGAGATTCTGTGACCTCATATGTGTAAATAAAAATAAGAGAGTTATTTCCTTTATCAACCAGTGCCAAAGACTCCAATTGGCACCACGGGTATGCTGTGATTCAGTGTGTGTGTGTGTGTGTGTGTGTGTGTGTGTGTGTGTGTGTGTGTGTGTGTGTGTGTGTGTGTGTGTGTGTGTGTGCGTGTGTGTGTGTGTGTGTGTGTGTGTGCTCGCGCGCGAGCGTGCATGCGTGTGTCTGTACGTGTGTGCGTGTGACGTATGTGTGTGTGTGTGCGTGTGTGTGTGTGTGTGTGTGTGTGTGTGTGTGTGTGTGTGTGTGTGTGTGTGTGTGTGTGTATGCGTGTGTGCGCGCGCGCGCGCACGCTCGTGCACATATGTGTGTTCATGTTAGATTTTCCTTTCATGTTTGAAAAGCACGTAGAATGATTATGTATCTTATTACCATTTGACAT
>JADBJO010002684.1:247500-250000 GCA_016801955.1 Conus betulinus | reverse complement strand
ACTAGTCTTTGTACAAGGAATTGCATCAGTGACCGCGTCGTTATTCTCCGTTATTTCACCCTCCTCCTCCACCCTACCATTTTCCTTCTTTCCTGCGTAAGAAAGAAAGGAGCATTGGGAGATGGGAGGGAGGGGGGGGGGGGGGGGGGAAATTCGGCGGACGTTGGTAAAAGATCCAGGGAGTGAAAACACAAAAAGGTTTCCTGGAGAGAGGCTGAAGATGCTAAGCGACATTAGATTCTGTCAGTGAGTGCACACTTCAGAACGTGAAATCATCATAAACTGCCAATTACGAACTCCCCTCTCAAAAATGTTGGCCAGGTAGTAGTAATCTGCCAGGAGCAATTTCTAAAACTTCTTCATCTTCTTCTTTTGCTTGTCTCTTTTTTTGTTGTTGTTGTTTTTGTTCTGGTTGTTCCTTTGTTCTCCTCCTCCTCCTCCTCTCCTCCTCCTTCTCCATTGCCCCTCTTTACTTTCTCCTCCTCCTTTCTATTCTTCTTCTTTTTTCTCCACCTCCTCCTCCTCCTCTTCCTCCTCTTCCTCCTCCTCCTCGTTCTCCTCCTCCCATCTTCCTCCTTCTTTTCTTCTTCCACAAGCTCCTCCTCCCTCCTCCCCCTCCTCATTTTCTTCTTTCTCCTCATCTCTTCTTTCTTTCTTGTTGTTGTTGTTGTTTGGTGGTGTTGGTGGTGGTGGTGGTGGTGGTGGTGGTGGGGGGGGGTGGTGGTGGTGGTGGTGTGGTGGTGGTCTTCTTCTTCTTCTTCTTCTTTCGTCGTCGTCGTCGTCGTCGTCGTCGCCGTCGTCGTCGTCGTCGTCGTCGTCATCGTCGTAGTCGTCGTCGTCGTCGTCGTCGTCATCGTAGTCCTCCTCCTCCTCCTCCTTTTCTCTTCTTCTTCCTCCTCCTCCTCCTTGTTCTTGTTATTCCTCTTCTTCTTCTCCTACTCCCCCAACCCCCTTCTGCTACTTTTTTCTGGTCCTTATCGAATTTTTTTTTTTTCTTATTCTTCTAGTTGTTTGTTGTTGTTGTTGTTGTTGTTGTTCTTTCTTCTTCTTCTTCTTCTTCTTCTTCTTCTTCTTCTTCTTCTTCCTCCTTCTCCTCCTCCTCCTCCTTCTCCTCCTCCTCCTTCTCCTCCTTCACCTCCTCCCCTCTTTTCCTCCTTCCTCCTCCTCCTCTCTTCCTCATCCTCATTCCTCCCCTCCTCTTTTTTTTATTCTTCTACTCTTTCTTATTTCTTCTTCTATTTCTTCTTCTTCTTCTTCTTCTTCTTCTTCTTCTCTTTTTTTTGTACGACTTCACTATTTCTTTTTTTCTTTCCTTTCGTGTTTGTTTGTCCTGCCTACTTCCTTCCTTCGTTTTCTTATTAACTCCCTTCATCGTTCTTCTCCTCTTCAGATAATTCATCAGTTGTATGTTCTCCCTTCTTTTACTGCTTTTCAACTCCATTCTTTTTTTCTATTCGATTCTTTTCTCTCTCTCTCTCTCTCTCTCTCTCTTCTTCCTATTTCTCTCTCTCCTCTCTCTCTCTCTCTTCTCCTTTCCTATTTTCTGCTTTTTTTTTATTCTTTTTTTTCTTTGTCATTCATTTGTTCTTGACTGTTTTCTTACAGCTCCTTGTCTAATTCTTTTTCACTTACCACAGACAATTTATGCTCGGTCTGGCGTATCACACTATTATTTTTTTTTTTATCGTTTCGCTCTTGTGACATCATTTTTCATGCCAAAGGAATTTTTACAGATTTAACTGGCTTTGCTGTTATGTGACAGCGCGTCGTGGCCGCTTATCTGGGGATTACTACTGATCATCCTTCCCTTTTTTGAGGAGAAGAAAAACCCGTGAAAATCAGAAACTGCATTCCAAAAGCTACAATCAGACACCCAGACAAGGGGAAGAGGGTCGAGAGGAAATGGGTGGCACGATTGTTTCCGCCGTTTCCTCTGAATTCTCTCTTTGATATTCATACTTTTTCTTCTACAAATAAGGCTAGCTTTCAAAAACATTCTCTCTCTTTTTTCCCATACATTACATATTTGTGACCGAAGGAATACGAGACCCACGGTACGGTAGCAGTGAGTTACGCACTTTCATTCTGTAATTACAGCAGTGCAGTGGGTATTATTCTGATAGTACCGGCAGCAGATGCAGCGGTTGTAGCAGAAGTAGTAGCGGTACTGATATAATCAATAGCAGCATCAGTCTGTAGTAGCAGGAGTTGTACCAGCAGCAATGGTAATGGAAGCAGTAGTAGTAGTAGTAGTAGTAGTAATAGTAGTAGTATAGTGTGGTGGTGGTGGTGGTGGTAGTGGGTGGTGGTGGTAGTAGTAGTACTAGCAGCAGCAGCAGCAGCAGCAGCAGCTGCTGCTGCTGCAGCTGCTGCTGCTGCTGCTGCTGCAACAACAATAACAACAGCATCAGCACAGCAGTATTTTGTGTAGTAGTAGTAGTAGTAGTAGTAGTAGTAGTAGTAGTAGTAGTAGTAGTAGTAGTAGTAGTAGTTGTTGTGT
>JADBJO010002684.1:235000-237500 GCA_016801955.1 Conus betulinus | reverse complement strand
CACACTACATAAACAAATCAACAATCATTAGGGAAACAAGTTCAGTATTTCTCATACCTTTCTCGGTGAATCGATGCTTTGACCTGCGCCTGTTTCTTTATTTCTCAGCAAGATTACGCTAACGCATGACGATTATGACGAAATTACGCTAACGCGTGACGATTATGACGAAACGTCGGTGGAGCGGATCCATCATCTATTTCACTGTACCAGTGGTCTGCGCTCTCCTGAGTCCCTCTAGCTTCTCACAAACCTGGCTTTCCACGGAACACAAACTGAACTCGAAACGTACCATGAGTGAATTCAGCCGAATCAGTCATGAATTCTGCCAGAACCTTTCTTTGATGTCCAAACCTGTTTCCCGATGATGGCGTGTGTGGATTTCTGATCGCAAAGAAGTTGAATTAGGAAGCAGACCGTTTAAGATTTCTCCTGTGTGTGGGTTTTTTTTGCTCGCAAAGAAGCTGAATTAAGAAGCAGACCGTTTAAGATTTCTCCTGTGTGTGGGGTTTTGATCGCAAAGAAGCTGAATTAGGAAGCAGACCGTTCAAAATTCCTCCTCCTTTTTTCGTCCACATCCGTCCCTTTTGTTAAGAACTATGAATGCAGATATCACGCCGCGTGATACGCAGAATTTAGTCCATTTCTTTGTCATTGGATATGAAGTGCCGCCATACCTGTAGCGTGTCCCTCAGACGGAATCAGGATGGTAGAAAGAGGAGTGGGGGGTGGGGAAGGGATGTGAGTCAAGGAGGAGAGGCATGAAGGGTGAGGGAGAGGCGTTAGGGTGGGTGGGTTACAGGGGTAAATCTGATCCGGAATGAACTCCCATGGGTTACTTGAAGGTCAGTTAACTGGACACAGCATTGCCGTGGCTAGGCCCCGAACCTTGCTCATAAAAAATCAACTAACCAGCAAGAACAGCCGCAAAAGGCAAATACAATGAATATACGTGTCAGGATTGCTGTAGCGTTTGTCACAAGTTTCGTTAAAAGAACATGTCCCTCCCGATCCTCACTCGTTCATGTTCTCTCTCTCTCTCTCTCTCTCTCTCTCTCTCTCTCTCTCCTCTCTCTCTCTCTCTCTCTCTCTCTCTCTCTCTACATGAGGCAGTCAGATGACACTTTATTGTCATCATCTGAAAAGGGCTCTGTGACAAGAGAGTGCACAATTCATGTGATGCCAGAGACAAACATCTTAGAACATCCCATGCACACAATAAACAATAAACAATAAGATACGTCAGACTTCAGACTAAAGAATTTTATTCAGTAAGGCTATTGGTCCATTAGAAAGGAAATGAACACAGCCATTTACGTTATAAGTAAGAAACAAATAATTCATCAGGAAAAAAAAAATCTACCAACCAAACAGAGAAGAACAGCAATTAAGACGTCAACGTTTCTCTGATCTTAGACGCTTTAAACAAAAGCAAGCCTAAATTCACAGCAATTTTATGACTAGTAAAACAAAGTAGTAACTGCAAAGAAAACATACATGGACGCCTTTAATACTTCTGTGGGATAGATTTTTGGCGAATATTTTTTAAAGCTGGGCAAATGAACATAAAATGTATTTCATTTTCTTCATCTTGCATACACAATGGACACACAAAGTCACTTTGTCTATGGTGTCCGTATCTAGAAAAAAAATGACGCCTTATTTCAGAAACTCATAGTCTAAATTTAGCAATTGATGTGGTCAAATACATGTACAAATCGAATTTCAAATTAAGCTGAATACGACGAAAAAAACCAGACCAATTTCTGTACAAGTTGTATCGTTCACTAGTCTGGATGTCATCATCCCACATTTTCTGTCTAGCCTTTGTCAAAAAATAAGGAGAAACTGATTTTGATTTCCAACACCCTAAGCCAGCCAAACTTCCTCAAATCTGCGCTTAGACAGAAATAGATGCATATTTGAAACCCAGTTCGTTTTTTTCCCTTTAAATCCAATTCGAATAAACATTTCAAAAGACTTACGAGGCAGTCACCCATTATCCATGTGTAAAAGCTTTAACCAATACCGAACACACATCTAACGGCTGAAGAAATGAACAATGGATATCTGGTGGATTCCCTATACACCAAGTCATAAAATATACGCCTGTCGAGACCTAGAAACTTCTTCAAAGCAAATAAACGCACAACCTCACAATGAACAACGGCATTATCTAAACCCCAAATATCAACCCCATGCACCACAATAGGCTGTATCTAGGAATCAAATATCTTTAAGAATAACTCAAGTGAATTATCTCTAAAGCAGCTGATCTTTTTATAACGCGCATCAAAGCATTCTCTGCCTTACATGCACGGTCTTTGCAAGCACAGCTAAAACTTACGCGTGTAGGAAAATAGATCCCCAAGTATTCATACACATTCAGCACAGGTATAATATGTCCATCATACATCCACCTTTCCCTCTCCAACAAAGAACCTCCCTTTCCAAACACCACAATGTTGCTTTTATTCATGTTCACGTTCAACTCTAATGA
>JADBJO010002684.1:225000-227500 GCA_016801955.1 Conus betulinus | reverse complement strand
CTAAAGGGAAAAGAATGATGAAAGAACTGAGTCTGATCTGCCAAGTCTGCTTTTAATACATGATTCCGTGACAAACAAAGTCAATGACAAGAGACTTGGAGATTCATTTGGATTTCAAGCAGAATCTCGGAAAACATTAAAAATCAAGATATACAACAAACATTTTAAATCAGCATATCAAAAACACGACGCGCGCTACTGATTCACTGCGGAGTAAATGATTTAAAGTCAACACCTCCCACGGACTGCAGCAAAGATCTGGTGCAGTGTATCAGAGGCATTAAGAAAGAAAATCCTGGTCTTAAAATAATCGTCAGCAAAATAGCACCAGTCACAGATACTCAACTGACCATCAAGAGAGATCTGTTCAACGCCCTCCTGACATCAGAGCTGAGTGAAGACAAGGACGTCAGCCTGATCAGCCACAACAACCTGCGCACGAGCTCCTGGCATCTCCGTGACGGCCTCCACCCCACCCACAGTGGTGCCAGCGTCCTGGCCAGGAACATCGGGCGTCACGTGAGAGACCTGCTGTGGAACCGACCCAGGAAGACCGGACGGTCACGGTACCAGCCATCCTGGTACTACCAACCCAACCCGAATCCTCGGCTCTACAGCCTGGGCCCCTGGAGCAACAGGTTCAGCGTGCTGAGCGACTGGTGAAAGTGGAACTTTGTAAAACACCAGCACCACTTGTGACTAGAACGCAACTCTCATTAATATTTGAACAGCAATATAAAATTATCATTCATTTTCCATTGACACAATCATTCATTGATATATTATCATTTACTATCTCAGTATTATTTGCACTAGCTTACAAATAAGTTTTGTTGATACGTGAAAATTCTAATGTTAAAATACGGTTCCTTTAAGGTATTTCAGTGGAACTGTCGATCTGTTATAACCTCTCTTGACCAATTAGCACAAAAGCTTGCAGAAGAAGACTACAATGTATTGGCCTACAATCCCTAAACACACATAGAAACAAATTACTTAAACTTGCTGGTTATTATTTCCCCCCAATTGTTCAACAGGGGAACACAGATGAAAAAATCAACGTAGCCATTTACATTAAGGAAGGAGAAAACTACACACCTTGCGCAAGTCCCGTTCCACCAGGCACACCTGATTCCTATTCGTGCGCAGTCAGGGTTCAGGTAAATACTAACATCGTATTAACTGTTGTGTCAGTCTATCTACCACGGGTCCTAACGAGTATAATTCTGAATGGTTACGATCATTACATATAAGACCAGATAAAAACAATAGATATCTTGTAGCTGGAGATTTTAATGCTCATTCCCCGTTTTGGGAAATGAATTGTCAGTCGATTACTAGTAACCGTTTCATTGAAAATCTAGTTGACTCGTCCTTATATCTTTTGAATGACGGGAGAATAACACGAATTCCTGACAACCCTAAGCACAAACCAAGTGCAATAGATCTAACTTAGTATCTCCAGATCTAGCGCCACTTTGTGATTGGCAAACCCTTGATGACACACTCAATAGTGATCATATTGCTATCATTACTACCTTTGAAACTTCAAGGCCTGAACCAACAGATTTAACAATGGAAACAGTCCCAAAATATAATTATAGATTAGCTAACTGGGGTAAATTCACAGAGTTACTAAAAACATTCTACGTCGACACAAAAGAACTTGATACTCAATCTATTGATGACCTATACGATCAGTTTCAGAATGCTATGCTATCTGCTGCGAATCAGTCAATACCTATGATAAAACCTGTCAAATCAAGTTAAAAAAAGCACGCAGGTAATGTCTGGTGGAATGAATGAGACATGTGAAAAGGGGAAAAAAGGAGAAAGAAAAACATCAAACTGAGAGAATATTTACGAAGCAAAGGAGAAGAGCGCGCTAAAAAAAGCTTCTTGAGAAAAAAAAGAGCAAAAAATCATTTTAATTATATAACAGCACAAGCAAAACAGCAATATTGGTCTAACTTTTGTAAGAATGAAATATCAAATCATAAAGATGTCCAAAAAGTGTGGGAAAAGTTAAGAACAATGAAGATGGAGTAAACTTGCCAAAATGTCCTGTCAAGCTCCCAAACTCTGATTTCCCTTCTAATCTAGAAAAGGCCGAAGCTTTTGTTGACATATTCGCCAAAAATGGCAGCAAAGATAGTTTATCAACAGAAAATAGACTGCACAGAGAGCAAGAAGAAGGAAAACTCATCTACAACGATCCAGACCCTGTAATAAGCCACTATCTGAATGCTCCCATAACAATTCAAGAAGTAGAAGAATGTCTTGCAAATCTGGGCACCAAAAAAAAATCAGTGGGTTTAGACGGTATCTCTCTAATGAAATGTTACGTCATGTCCCACCAAATGTGAAACGCTTTATCTCAGTATTCGTTCAAAAATGCTGGGAAGACGGCAATTTGCCCTCATTATGGAAGCGTTCTATTATAGTTCCTATACATAAACAAGGAAAACCTCGAAGTAACATAAACAGCTACCGCCCAATT
>JADBJO010002684.1:200000-207500 GCA_016801955.1 Conus betulinus | reverse complement strand
TAGGCGATAATGACTGGGGATATTTGGCGATAATGACCGGCGACATTTGGCAGTAATGCCTGGGGACATTTGGCAATAATGACTACCTCTGAACTGCTTCCGATTTGTCGTTTCCCATTTGGCTGTGAGTAATTTCTTCCAGAATTTCTTCCTGCCCCACCTCTCATGCTTCTGTCTCGGCCCCGCCCTCTTCACCTTCCCTCACCTGCTCTCTTCTGGTGTGCATTATTATAGGTACCATCCCCCAATTTCCGCTTCGTTTCACTTATTCGTCAGGAGTATCTAGTGCGTGCACACACGCCCGCTCTCTCCTCTTCACCTGTACGTTCCTCACCCACCCACACACCATATGTAAACTCAACGCCCATACACGTAGAGGTTATGGTACTTGGGTTAAGAATGCCATTTGGCCCAGCCGCCGTGGCGAAGTCGTTAGCGTGGCGGACTTCTGGCCTGGAGATCATGGGTTCGTTTCCAATCAGAGAGTCATTTATTCGTGGGGATTTCCCGGCCTGACCGGCTCCTATCGAGAGTTGAGTTTGCTACGGAGTTAGTTGGAAAGACTGGGGCCACACAATCGAGTTTCATCTATTTAATAGGTGCGTCTTTGAGAGTGTTGCTCAAATTTCCTGACCAGCACTGCAAGTGTCTGTAACTCTCGGGGTGGTTGAGGCTGGATATGTTATGACAGTAAGCGTAGAGCACGATCTTGTCATGCAGTCTCAGACCTGAATGGAAATGACTGGCATCATCTTCCTAATCCTCATCAATCAGCAAAAGAATGGTAGAAAGCTCTGTGGCCCTTCATGTCGTGCTGTCATGGTGACCTCAGTTTGAAATAAGGTCTCAAATCACGTGGCCCTTCATGTCTGTCATCATGGCGATCTCAGTTTCGATTCCCTCTGCACGTTTAATGCCTTGGTTTGATTTAGTCGGGGAACCGGTATCAGCAAAGTCATGGGCACCGTCGTTGGACGGCGCCCTCTGGAGGAAGAGCTCACTCACGACAGCTCCGCAGCTAAGCAATTATTGTCGTCAGTAGGGGAGTAGTAGGTGGCGTTCTGTGTATGTTGGATCAAAACAGGCACCACTGAATACCACCGAAGTGACTCGGCAGCAGTG
The DNA here is from genome assembly GCA_016801955.1 of Conus betulinus. Lineage (NCBI taxonomy): Eukaryota > Metazoa > Mollusca > Gastropoda > Neogastropoda > Conidae > Conus > Conus betulinus. Next base: position 206,378 of record JADBJO010002684.1, on the reverse strand, counting down.
CAGTGTCTCCACTGGTGGGTTGCCTCCTGACGACTTGATATTGACTTCTTCCTGTGAATTGCCAGTGCTTGGGCTGTGGCGGATCGGGCAAGGCTGTGGCTATGGACGAGGAGTCGGAATGAGCGGCGTGGATGCAATGCCAATGGGCTGGCACAGAAGATGGGACAACAACACCAAAAAAGAGCTACGTGGGCCTTACCTGTACAGTTGCAGATGACATTTTGGAATTTAAGCAGTCAGGCCTGTGTGAAGTGTCTGGTCTACCATACGATACACACCAAACAAGACTGGGAATGCCGTCTGGACTGCAATAACAAGTTAGTTGAATGTTGGGATAAGCGCGTGTAGTTGAAGTGCAAAAACATCGTCATGTTCCTTTGTGCTTGTCAAAAAAGTTCACGGGCTGCCGTGGCCGTATATAAACCTTCTGTTGCAGGTTTTGTTCTGTGACGCTGTACAGATAAGAGTCTAGGAACATGTCGTACTTCTGCGTCTCAGCTTAACAGAACAAAAATATCACAATCCACTGTTTAGTTCTTCGAGAAAAAACCTTTGTTTTGCCGCCATTGGTTGTTGTGGGGAGTATGGTTCGGGTCAGAGGTTTAAAAAGTCTGAAATATACTGAAGCATTGTGAACCTTATACAAATAAAAACGCACAAAACAGTGTGCAAAACAAAGCCCATTCAACATACAATACTTAACAAACAAATGAATTTTCCACAAATGAATTTTCTCAGACAGAAATAAATACACAAAAAGACACTCCCAAGACAGCTGTTGACAGTAGTCAAGGGGTGGAAAAACGCATGCTGACTGGCTACATATAGAATTCGTCTGTATAGAACGCAATGCGCATGCTGACTGACTACATATTGAGTTTGTCTATATGGAACGCAATGCGCATGCTGACTGGCTACATATAGAGTTCGTTTGTATAGAACGCAATGCGCATGCTGACTGGCTACATACAGAATTTGTCGGTATAGAACGCAAGGAGACCAAACAGACTCATCAGCCGTTTGGACAGGCGGCTACGCTGGCACGCGATCTCTCTGCCATGGACGTTGGACAATGTGTATTATCCGCACTGCAGTGTGGCAGCACCTTTAGCGAGCGGTACATGTACGGTGAAAAGGAGAGCTGGTTACCTACCCTGATGACGGAAACATGTGACATTCTGGGCTCTCTGGCAGGTTGTTTTACAACTGCAGGTTCTCTCTGGCTTTAAGGGAGCTACAATCGTTCATTCTGTAAGTTCATTGGAGAACGGTGTTTATGCAGGACGTTTCATCGCTGTGATTGTAAGAAGGGAGAAAGCCTATCTTCAGAGCAGCTCGTTTTTGTTATGTTCTGTGCGGTCTGAAATGAAAAAAAAGAATAGGAGACGTTATCTTCAGGAATATTGTCGGGGAAACGAGCTAACGAGCTCCTTCATGGAGACAACTCTGCATGGAAGACAGCATCTTTCTGTTGAACGTTAAGGTTGGTTTCATCAGAATATTCAACTGTTTGTTTGTTGGTATTATTTTATTTTTGTACGGGGACATAATTTTGGAGAATTTTTTTCCAATGGGTTAATCTAATATTCAACTGAAAGGAGACATAATCGAAACGCTCTGTTATTATAAAAAAAAAAAGCTCTGCGTCGATCACGAGCTTAAAGAAAACAAGGATAATGAGACAATTTGCAACAAAATTTAATGTACACATAACTGGTTTGATACATTTACCGTCATAATCATGGTGTTCATCAAGTTCGATCTGCTAAAATGCACAACTGAGAAAAGTTTAATGACAAAGAAGAAGAGAACTTTCTCATATTGTTTTCATCACCTTGCTAAAATTCTTCTGTAACTCAGCACTGCTTGTATGTATGTGTCACCATGGCAGAACTAACGACTATAAATATATCACATTAGAAGGAAATCTTGGGGTCCACCTTCTTACGTTTTATGTATTGTTGCATGTCTCCACCTCACTTCAAATTTTCTCTCGAATCCAGACTCTTCGGAAACAGTTTGCTTTATTTTATCTTTCGATTACGATTCATAGCGTGATGAATTAAATCAAACAAGTATAGCTACAACTGGAAGGACAGACACAGATACATTCATTTGCAGCAGATCATTTCGTCAGCCATGTTGAGTTTTCCTAAAACATGATAGATGTGTCATGTGACACACGTATGACGTAGGAGCAGGAATATGAAATGAAACTGCAATCGTCGGGGGAATGTTACCTTCCGCTGTTGCCGCGACGAACACACACTGCACATATTCAAGGCACCTGTGAGTTCGGGGGCGTAGTATTGTCTGACGCAGATTCTGACCATGAAATGCACTTCAAAGACGGGGGGGGGGGGGGGGGGGGGGGGGGGGGGGGAGCAACGACGACAGACGGAAGTGACGCGATAAACCAATTTCTGACATAATCCAATCAACGACAACAACAAAGCCAGCCAGAGCGACGAGTCACAGGCAATGAGATTGGTTTGTATGGCTGCGTTTACCTCACAAAACGCATCAGACGAGGTTGTGAGAGGCGGCAAGGGGAGGGGTGGGAGGACACACATTTTCAGTGTCTTAAGAGACGTTTTTCCTTCGAATCATCCATTCTTTTCACTGACCCATAGTCTAATTCCTTTTGGCCATATGTGTATGGTCGGTCGGTGGGAGACTGCATCATTTCGGAAAAAAAAATCCGAGTGAGGGTTGTTCGGCCCAATCCTAGCTGGTGTCAGTGCTTAGTTTGTTACTTGTACCATTTCCATGACGCCTTTCATTTGTGCAAGGCGTGATTGCCATCCCCATCCCCACCCCCTTCTCTCCAACCCCCTTTCCCGAAAGATCTTGAAGTTGTCTCAACTGTATTTTGATATTTGCATGTAACCTGCGTGAGTAGACAAAAGTGTGAAGAGAAAGGAAACGACTGAACATAAAGCCAGAGGTGGTTTTTCGGTCTGCTCTACCCAGGTAGGCAGCCTGTTTTTGTAAACGAGAGCGTGGATTGTAAAGCGCTCACAACTTTGGTTCTAACCGAGGATAGGCACTATACAAGTATTCTTAATAATAATAATAACAACAACGACGACAACAACAACAACAACAACCAACAACAACAACAATACTACTAACAATAATAATGATGATAATGATGATGATGATGATGATGATGATGATGATGATGATGATGATACAACTACTACTGCTGGTGCTGCTGGTGCTGCTGTTGCCATCACTACTACCAAGATAGTGATAAAAAATAACAATTATAATAATTATCATCATCATCATCATCATCATCATCATAACACACACACACACACACACGCACACACACACATACATACATACATACTCTCTCTCTCTCTCTCTCTCTCTCTCTCTCTCTCTCTCTCTCTCTCTCTCTCTCTCTCTCTCTCTCTCTCCCGACTTCAGTCTTTTTTATATATACTCTACATGAATATGGCTATCGTGCTGGGTAAAAAAATTATTCAATACCTTTTGTTACATAGCAAGTTTGCTCAGTTTCAGCTGAGCGTTGTAGCAGCTTCAAACACATTACAAAACTTGAAGCAGAAAAAAAAATTTAAGGTGTATACACGTTTTTGTCAACATTCAATATATTGATGTCACTGCTTTATAAATGCGATTGATTCCTAATTCCAAAGAACTTGCAGGGTTTGCAACAAAGACAACTCACGTTGCTGCTATCCCGACTCTGTCTGCATTTGTTTTTGGTACAACTACTATAGTAAAAGAACCAACCAACCGCATAGGCATCTAACATGTTAAAAATGCTAATAGGCTGTTGTTGTTGATGATTATTGAAAAAGGAATTCTTCTCATGTTCTTGTTAACTTGTTCGTAAACAAATCATATTTTAAAATGCTCGTCAATGTGTTTATGGGACATATCCCTGTACAATAATGACTAAGGTTATAATCCGCAGTCCCAGTTTCCGTGGCAAATCTTGTTTGTTATATTTCGTCCTTCCAATCTACAGATTTCCATGCATTTATGAAGAATATGTAATGTATTTTTCACGATTGCTTCCACCTGAAGGGCTTTCTGTCGATTAGCTATCACCCCGCTGCTAATCAAGATGTCGTTTCCATTCATTCCAAGTAAACCTATGTGTGTGTGCTGAACACCAATCACTCCACCAGAGATGACAACTGAAGACAACACCAACACCCACCACAACTACCAGTCAGTCTAGGCTGATGAAGACCAGCAGTAGCTGACCGAAAGTTTCCCTCAGCTAAATTTTAATAGCCTCTGAGTCAGAACACGCAGAAACATGAATAACCCGGAGTCGGAAAGTGTCTCTTTGCTCAAGTAAAATTACATCGGCAGACTCCAGTTCTCATTTAACCGGTGCAAATATATCAAATGAGAGAGAGAGAGAGAGAGAGAGAGAGAGAGGGAGAGAGAGAGAGAGAGAGAGAGAGAGAGAGAGAGAGAGAGAGAGAGAGATGTTCAACACAGAGGTATCAATATCTTATTCTCCGTTCCTGGAACAGGATGATGACAGGGAGACGGGGAGACTGTGACATATGTAAATAAACAAAACACCCCACGAATTACCGTATCATCAAACTGGCATATATTTTGTCAACAAAAAGGATTACCGTGGATCCGATGACACACTTCCAGATGAACGCGCGCGCGAGCACGCGCGCCCGTGTGTGTGTGTGTGTGTGTGTGTGTGTGTGTGTGTGTGTGTGTGTGTGTGTGTGTGTGTGTGTGTGTGCAAGAGAGAGAGAGGGGAAAGAGTGAGAGAGAGAGAGAGAATAAGTTCGCACGCGCGCGTTGTGTGTGTGTGTGTGTGTGTGTGTGTGTGTGTGTGTGTGTGTGTGTGTGTGTGTACGAACGCACACGCTTGATTCTGCGCGTGTATCTATGCACGTGCGCGTGCACGTGCGCGTTAGCCTGTTTCTGTTATCTTCTCTGCACGTGCGTGCATGTGTGTAGATACGCGTGTTTATGTGTGTGTGTGATTGCATCGATTACATCTTCCGCACAATAAATTCACAAGATGAACACTTTGATAATTACGCTGGTGTCAGATAGAGCTGCCTCCGACATCTGTTTCACAATGCAAAATATAGGAGGAAACGCAGATCTCTCTCTCTCTCTCTCTCTCTCTCTCTCTCTCTCTCTCTCTCTCTCTCTCTCTCTCTCTCTCTCTCTCTCTCTGATACACAGACACAGACACACACACACGCGCGCTCGCACACACACACACACACACACACACACACACACACACACACACACACACACACACACACACACACACACGCGCGCGCGCGCGCTCAGGTATTCATGCACACACACACACACACGCGCGCGCGCGCGAGAACACGCCTTAAATTGGTAGAGAACATGTCGGACACAACGACAGACAGGCTCGTGTAGGCATTCAGAATGTAACTGTACATAGCTATCCGACAGCCAAACAATCTGCAGGTTTGCAAATAGTCACAGTTAATGACCCTAGACGTAAGAACATGAGCAAGATGGGTGTGCCTGCCTAATAAGCGTTTTCCCTCGTTTGCGGAATCTCATATTCAAATGTGGGATTTTCATTGGGAACGTACCCAACAGAAACAGGTCATTTCTAAAAGCTAGCCAGCAGCAACGTGTGATACAGGTGCTCAAAAATGTTTTTAAAAAAATTAATTATCGTCACAAGATTATATGACCATGAATTATTCAGCATGAACGTGAAGCATTTGAATGCAAGAGAAGCTTTTTTTAAATTTTAAAATGGCTGACTCATTGATAGCCCTGGCAGGAAAACTGCTTTTTTTTTCTTGTTTAGTTTAGTTGTTGCTGTTGTCGTTGTTGTTGGTGGTGATGGTGATGGTGATGGTTTTGGGTGGTGGTGGTGGTGGTGGTGGCAATAGTGGTGGTGTTATTGTTTTTTTTTAATCTTAATATAAACACATATTTAGTGTTTTTTTCTCCTTTTTTTTTTGAACTTCAGAACCGTTTTAGTCCTGCGATATCAATGCGTTGCGCGAAACATCGTGCTTATGAAAGCAGATCAATTGTTCCCCCATCATGATCATGATCAAGAACAGTCTGTTATCAGCTCTGTTCGGTAAATCCTTCACTTCCAAACGTTTCTCATTTTCAGCACGATAGCTCAAGATTTAAGCTGTACACTTTCAACAGAGTTTTTTTTTTTTTTTTTTTTGAGTAATTCGTACATTTCCGATGTTCTTTAAGATATAGGACCTTAATGGCAAATACATCGAACACATGGTTATACTGAAAGATGTTGTTCTGATACAAAATGAGATCATGCAGGATATGCTTCCAAATAACGGTAATGAGATTCATAGCGCGAACAAACGCACAAATTTC
>JADBJO010002684.1:190000-192500 GCA_016801955.1 Conus betulinus | reverse complement strand
GATGCACACACACGCGCGCACACACACACACAAACACAAAGTTACATGTCCGTAGAGAGAGAGAGAGTGGCACACGACACTTTTTTGAGATAAGGTGAGTTGATCTCACGGGGAGAGAGAGAGAGAGAGAGTAATATGGTCACAAAGATAGATCTGCGTTAGTGTATGTGTGTGTGTGTGTGTGGAAGAGAGAGACAGCAAGTGAGCGAGCGAGAGAGAGAGAGAGACGAATTATTCGCATGCGACCAGGACAGAGAAAGAGAAGGCCGCCTGCGTGGTCTGCATAGAATCTGTGAGTTCTGCAGAGCAGTGGCGTGGTGATTGTGAAAAATTGCACGTTATATTCGTGCAGCTTGTTCGCTGAAGAACTCACCAGGCTAGGCGTCAGTCGCCATCTTGTTGATGCACGGGCCACATAATCAACGTCAATCGTATCATGGAATGTTAGATACGTATGCATACTTGTTCTGCAGTTACCAAAAAAAAAAAAAAAAAAAAAAAAAAGGCAGCTCTTTTGTTCTGCTAAAGACAATTGTATCCTGACAGTTTCTCAGAAGCTTTGTGTTTGAGGGGCGCTGTTAAGGGTTTAAGGTGGAGGAGGGGGGGATGTCATTAAGTCTGCACACATCCTCATGTACAGGATGTTTTTGTACCACTCACAATGAAACATTTTCTTTCTTTCTTTCTTTGTTTCTTTCTTTGGGATTTGCATGACGTGAGACATAAACATTTTACAGCAGACCCCATGAAAACCTTGTTCAGAGATGTTCCACCTGATGTGATCTTTGAATTTTTGAAAGATTTAACAGTTTTCATCTGATCTGATTTTTTTTTTACAGTGGAACGATTTTTAACAACATTTCGGGTGTGTTTTTTAGAAGATGTATTTCAAAAGGATGTGTAATGAATGACTTGTGAGTTGACTTCAACGCGGTGACAGCCCTTTGCGGTCGGCTGGGCTATAAGCAACATTACCTTACCTTACTATGTACAGGAAGCGGAAAGACAAATTACTGAGGATATAATCATGACGAAGAGAGAGAGAGAGAGAGAGAGAGAGAGAGAGAGAGAGAGACAGACAGACAGAGAGACTGACTGACGGACAGACAGACTGACAGAAACCCATAGAAGTGCAGCGTTCATCATTGCGGTGACCCGCAGTCAGATCGACTCTAAGACCGACACCATTGACAGAAGAGAAAGAGAGACTGACGATCGAGACAGTGAGATGCAATAGTCACAGTATGGCTTCCGAACTATGTGTCTTGCATACAGTCCAGGGCCGGATCAGTTGCATGAGTTTGGGGGGAAGGGGGGGGGGGGGGGGTGATGGACCTCCCTTAGTGATGGCACAGAGGGCAATGTGCCAGAAATGCCTTTCCTGCCAGCCAGGAGGAGAGGATGTTCAGAAACCTACACCCTGTCTCCTTCATTCGGCCCTCAGGTATGTGGTGGATACATAGCAGAGCGTGGTGATGGACACAATAGATGTGCAGGTTGTCAGCTTCTTAAAGGAAGAGGAGGACACGTGGTGGTGTGTCAGTCACAATTATGGAATTGCTCTCTCTCTCTCTCTCTCTCTCTCTCTCTCTCTCTCTCTCTCTCTCTCTCTCTCTCTCTCTGTTGTGAATATAAAGCAATGTTTGGTGATAGAGAAAATACAATAGACGTGTAGCTTAATTCCTTCATAAAGAGGACAGGCGGTTGCGTGTTAGTCACCATTATGGAGATGTTCTCTCTCCCTCCCTCCCTCCCTCCCTCCCTCCCTCCCTCTCTCTCTCTCTCTCTCTCTCTCTCCTCTCTCTCTCTCTCACTCTCACGCACACGCACGCACGCGCACACACACACCCACACGCGCGCGCGCGCGCGCCCGCGCGCGCACACACACACACACACACACACAACAAGTATACCCTACCCCCATCCCATCTACTCTCCATTGCAAGTACTTCTTACCCTTGTTGCGTGAAGAAAAACATTTACCGCAAGACCCAAGAAAACTCTCCTGAACAAATGAAGTAACACAAATCTAGCATTACTTTCTCCATTAATCAAAAAATAAAGAACATTAGCATTATCTCATAATTCTTAAACAGATAAGCGTTTATTAAACGAGGCGTCTCCGCATGTGCCAATTCATCAAGAATGTTTGATGATTGACGTTCATTAGTTTGTTGATGCCAGTTTCTTTGCAAGGGTGTTGCCAGTTACTTGTTACCTGCTGAAGCGAAGAAAAAGTAACATCTCTCTCTCCTCTCTGTCTCCTCTGTCTCTCTCCTTCTCTCTCTCTCTCTCTCCTCCCTCTCTCTCTCTCTTCTCTCTCCCTCTCTCTCTCTCCTCTCTCTGTGTGTGTCTCCTCCAGTCTCTCTCTCTCTCTCTCTGTGTGTGTGTGTGTGTGTGTGTGTGTGTGTGTGTGTGTAAACTTTTGTGTGTAATGTGTTTTGTGTGCCTTTTGAATGTGTGAATGGTGTTCTTGTGCATGTGTGTGTGTGTGTGTGTG
>JADBJO010002684.1:162500-170000 GCA_016801955.1 Conus betulinus | reverse complement strand
GGCGAAGAGGAGAAGGGGGACGGGCGGAATGTGATAAGATCAATTTTACTAATGAGCAACTACTTCTTAACCCTGTAACTCTTCTGATAGCACCCAACTGTGAACAAATGAACTGCTGGACAAAACAGGTTACAGAAGCACGGTTTTATTCCGCCTGAAGGAGGAGGAGGAGGAGGAGGAGGAGGAGGAGAAGAAGAAGAAGAAGAACAACAACAACACAACAACAACAACAAGAAAAAGAAGAAGAAGAAGAAGAAAGAAGAAGAAAAGAAAGAAAGAAAGAATAAAGAAAAAAGAAGAGACTAAACATAGTCTTCGCATTCAAACAGTTTTGTGTTGTAACTGTCCAGATTTCCAACCCAACCAAACAAAGACAAGAACCACTGTCACTATACCGTAATTATTATTTTGTAACCTAATATTGATGTGGACATTTCCTGCAGTTTGGTAATGTATGAGCGTTGCTGTTCCTGCAACACATGTCAGTCAACATTCTGCGCGCAGTCCAAAGCTCGCGCGTTCCATGAAAAGACATGGCATACTGGAACTGTCAGTGTTGTGAACGAGTTCAGGTAACCTGCGAAAGCTTAGTGAACGGAGTCAACGGATTTTTTTGTTTTTGTTTTTGTTTTTGTTTTGTTTTGTTTTGTTGTTGTGTTGTGTCTTCTTTTGCGAAATTTACGACGTTGGGAAAGGGCTTCCCAGCCTTATGAAAAGTCCGGGAACCGCTGTTCTTTCAAATTTGATGAAGTGTGTTCATGTATATATATATATATATATATATATATATATATATATATATATATATATATATATATACATACACACACACATGCACACACACACACACACACACACACACACACACACACACACACACACACACACACACACACACACACACACACACACACACACACACACACACACACACGCACACACACACACACATGTTTCAGATGATATACATATTATCCAGTCTGATAGATCCGATTTACAGACACCCCTCTGTGTGACATGATTGTGGAAAGATAGAAATTGTGTCGATTGAACCGCAAAATATTCATTACAATTGTTCATGGATACCTGAAAGATTGACAGAATGGGATCCTTACGTTATTCGTTTTGTTATTTCTTATCATATGTACATGTGGATCTCTCTCTCTCTCTCTCTCTCTCTCTCTCTCTCTCTCTCTCTCTCTCTCTCTCTCTCTCTTTTTTTTTTTTTTTTTTTTTAAGTAAGCTGTAGCTGGGACACTGTCGGATTCGAAGTCGGAGTACAATGTTGAAAAGGGGATGAACCAAATAGATACGAAAGTATAAGGACAACAACGACAACAGACCCAACTGTCGGCCATGGCATCCCAGACGCATGTAGATGGCAATGTAATCGCCCAGTCACAGCCGCTTTCGCGTGAAAACCAGAAGCCCTGAACAAACAGGTGCCACGTGGAAGTGAATTTTTAATCCTCGGCGCTGCTCGGGAGATAACTCTCAAAGGCACAGTCTGTCGATTTCTCCAGTTATCTATCTATGTCGTGCTGGTTCAGTGCCGGGGAATCTCCCACATCAAAAGACGGCGGAGAGGTCTGGAAGCGCATCAACTTGCTCGTCTATCACCAGGAACGTTCGTTCCCCCACTCTTTCTTTTCGATTTGTTTCATTTCATTTCTGATGGATTGCTAGGCGCACAAGCGAGGGAGTGCGAAACATGCGCGCGAATGTGTGTGTGTGTGTGTGTGTGTGTGTGTGTGTGTGTGTGTGTGTGTGTGTGTGTGTGTGTGTGTGTGTGTGTGTGTGTGTGTGTGTGTGTGTGTGTGTGTGTGTGTGTGTGTGTGTGTGTGTGTGTGTGTGTGTGTGTGTGTGTGTGTGTGTGTGTGGATGCAGTGCGGTGAACAAAGGGAAGAAAGAAGCAAGAGGGGGCAGAGGTAGTGCGAGTGGAACTTGTTCGTATAGGTCCTAATGACAGTTCAGGATATGTTCATTAATTAATGTAAAGCATGTGTGTGTGTGTGTGTGTGTAAATGTGGGGGTGCGTGCGGGCATGTGTACGTGCGGGCGTGTGTGTGTGTGTGTGTGTGTGTGTGTGTGTGTGTGTGTGTGTGTGCGCGCGCGCGCGCGCGCGCGCGGGAGGGGGTGGGGGGGCGTGAACGCTCGTGTGTTTGTAACTTTGCAAGGTTTGCTGTTGAGTTAAGTGTGCGTGCGTGCGTGTGTGGGTGTGCGTCCGTGAGCATGCACGCGTATTTTTTGTGCGCGTGTGTATGTTTGTGTGGGTTTTGGTTTTGTTGGTGGTGGTGCAGTTGTTGTTCTTGTTTTTCTTGTGCACTATTCCTGTCGAAAAAGTGTCAATGTGATGGTTGTAAAATATACTAAAGCCAATTGAGCTGCGACAAAAATTTAATCGTCCCCTATAAACGACCAGAATGTATGTAAATCAGGTAACCGAATTTCGCTTTTTTTTTTACGTCAAAGTCTATAAACAGCAGTGACAACAACAACAAGATCACAATCATCATCATCATGAACAAACAACAACAACAACAACAACAACAGCAAAAGCTCGTTGATGTCGGATAGAAACAATTGACCAGAGAATCTATGTTATCAGCTCTTATCAGCAACCTGCAATAAAACAGCAAATACCCATGCCAGTCTCTATACAATGAGATGCTGCTGAGAATTATCGTGCGCCGGTAAAAAAAAAAAAAAAAAAAAAAAAAAAAACGCGGGGGGGGGGGGGGGGGGGGGGGGGGGGGGGGGGGGGGGGTAGGTAGTGATGTATGGCGATTCATAATCAGGAAAGGTTTCCTTTCTCGTCTCTCGAACACCTACAGACAGTATTGTTCATGTTTCATTGAAGATCATGATCGAGAATTTAGGCCTACGTACGATGATTATCTGAATCAGAGAATGTTTGTTTGTCTTTTTGTTTAAAACTGTTTTCTGCGTCGTTGCCTCCATGTAAAGATCTATGGAGTCGCCGAATATTGTTAACATTCTCTCTCGTAACACGACGTTTACCTAGTATATGGGTCGACGGGACGTGAATGGAGGGGGGTAGGGTGGGGTGTGGGGGTGGGCTAGTTGGAGCTATTGTTTACTTACTATTTTTCAAATCAGTTCATTCACATATTTATGTATGTATGTATGTATGTATGTATGTGTGTATGTATGTATGTGTGTTTATCTATCTATCTCTCTATCTATCTATCTATCTATCTATCTATCTATCTATCTATTTATTCATTATCCATTTTGTTAGTTGGTGTTGTTTTTTTAATGCCCACGTACATTGTTTTGATCTATCGCTAAACCATGTCGACCTGTTGTCAGGGGGCACAACTGTGACAATTACGTCAGTAGGAAGCAGACGAATGTTTGACAGCGACTTGTATGAAGGAGATTATGATCGCAAACAGAAACGGGTAAAGGACAAAGAGAGTGCTGCAACAAAGAACGCATGCGTCAGTGTATCAACAAAACAAACAAAATTTCAGTGGACGTAAGTGCATCAACAAAACAAACAAAGCTTTCAGTGGACGTAAGTGTATGCAAAGTTTAATCGTCCACATAGTTGCGCATTAATTTGATCATGGAAGTTGGTTAACAACGAAAATGTAGAATTGACTTTCGGAAAAAAGTGCTAATTCAAAAGGACTTTTTGTCCACCCACGTTTTCCAGATACCAAGGCTATAATGAGAAAATGGAGGAGGGGGGAGCTTTCAGAGAGAGAGGGTGATGAGGAGACCCCCCCACAGCTCGAGGACCCCCCGACGACTAAGACACCCAAACACGAAAGGGGTCCAGAGGAAGGGAGAGATGCGTTCCAATAGGTGTGTGTGGGGAGTGTGGAGTGAGTTGTGTGTTCGAAATTTGAGAATGCTTTTCTCCCCCTCTTGATTTCCTCGTGCAACCCTGCCGCGATGCGAATTTTTTCGAAAACCATAATTTGACAGGAGGATCTAGGACTCTTCGTTTCCCCCCCGTCCCCCCCTTTACCCCCGAGGGCACCTTCCTCTAGTTATCCATATGCATACTGTGTGTCCCTAGGAGGATTTCAGCACGATTTCGGAGAGAGAGATGAGTCCCCGCTAGGGTGGGAAACCGATTGAGAGAATCGACTGGCGAGACGGAGAGAGAGAGAGCGAGAGCCCCTTCCACGAGAGAGAGAGAGAGAGGATGTGAGAGTGAGTGAGAGTTGATTAATACTGTGTGTGCACTGTTGTCTGTGTTGTGTGTGTGTGTGTGTGTGTGTGTGTGGCTGTGTGTGTGTGCGTGCGAATGCACGTGCGCTCGCGCTTATGGTGTGCATGTGTGCGTTCGTGCAACATGCATGGTTGAGCGACGCTCGAAAACAATAATGGTACAGGAGCAATGATACTTAAATTTACTGTCTTTTCGGGCCATTTAGCCCATGCGGGCTGGAGCAGAAAAAATAATATATATGCATCGTATTGCCGAGAGAGCTTGTGGGACAGCATACTCATAGTAACACATTTGGCCTGATTTTCACAATCTACCTTTTTTAAAGCAACCCTCATCGTTATGTTTCCAACATGTTAATACCTGTCTGCTGGACATAAACATAGGGTGGGAACCGATAGTAATGCATTGTTTTTACATATTTTCGCGTAATCATGTGTGCTCGCCTAAGCGTGTGCTGTGTGTGTGTGTGTGTGTGTGGTGTGTGTGTGTGTGTGTGTGTGGAGCGCCGTGTGTGTGTGTGTGCGTTCTGCTGATGGGATTTCACTTGGAAACTGTAGACTAAACAAAGATTACAAACAAGTTCTTTTTTTTCACGTAGACTTACAGGTGAAGTATTCTTACAGGTTACCAATAAGTCAAATTTGTGTTTAGTTGTCAGTAACTGTAAGTAAGATTAGGACAAGGAGAGTTAAACAGACAGTAGTGTCGCCTCGCTGACAAGAAACACATTTTTCACAAACGTGTTTCCTGCCGACGTCACTGAGGAAATTAAAACCCGTCTCTCTCTCTCTCTCTCTCTCTCTCTCTCTCTCTCTCTCTCTCTCTCTCTCTCTCTCTCTCTCTCTCTCACACACACACACACACACACACACACACACACACACACACGCACACACACAGAGCCCTCACACGTTCAGTGTGAGTGTTTTCCCCTCCCCCACCCCCACCCCCACCCCCTATTGAACGTTTTACGGTTGTGGTAGCAGACATTACTGTACGACGCTGTGCACTGACAGGCCAGAGTACGAAAAAAAAGTCTGCTCGAACTGGCTAACAATACTATTTAGAACGACACACGGGATTCCTTGGCAGTAGACACAATATTTTGTGTCAGTATGTCCGTCTGTTCAGCTTTCCTTTCTTTGATTGGCATTTTAAGGAAGAAAAGGTCTTTGTATGTCATTTTCCGAGTTGCGGGACTGAGAAATAAAGTCGAAAGACACACACACACACACACACACACACACACACACACACACACACACACACTCACACACACGCGCACGCACGCACGCACGCGTGCACACACACACACACACACACACACACACACACACACACACACACACACACACACACACACGCACGCACACACGCACGCACGCACACACACACACACACACACACACACACACACACACGCACGCACACACGCACACACACACACACACACACACACACACACACACACACACACACACACACACGCACACACGCACGCACGCACGCACACGCACACACACACACACACACACACACACACACACACACACACACACACACACCCGACACACACACACACACACACACACACACACACACACACACACACACACCACACACACACACACACACACACACACACACACACACACACCGACACACACACACACACACACACACACACACACACACACCAAACACACACACACACATATACTCCGGCCTGTCTCCTCACCACTGTTACACGTTGAAGTTAAGCACGTGCACTGACCTAAAGTCAATGGACTGAGACCCGGACGTACAGATTCTCTTACGCACTCCAGCTCACGGGTGTCCTGAACCTATTGGGTGCGCAATGAAACCTGCGTGTCCTTTCTGTGACGGTCTCTGGCGCATTTTAGGTGCTTCGGTACACCCCGTGCTTGACAGAACGCTTTATGGTGGTTTTGTGATCATGTATCGCTGCCTACGCATTCCCCTTCATCCCCCCTGTCCCTCTCACTTGCTCAACTGTTCCCTCCCCCCCCCCCCCCCCCCCCGCCTCATCTTATCCTCCTCTACCCCCCCCCCCCTCCCCCTTCCTCTGCATCCGTTTGCAAGCGTATGCGTGGGTACGCACACGTATTCTAACAAACGAAATGACGCACATGTGTGCACGTGCGTTGGCTAATCATTATCAGCGTGTAATGCATATACTGAATGGAAACACCCCTCGTTACAGTGAGACGACCTATGACGCGTACCAAACACCATTAAGACAGTCACCTGTCACCTGTCCTTCTGCGTGACGTTGCCAATCAATCATCCGATAGCGAAGCCGACAACTATCACAGCCTGCACTGTCGGTGTCAAGCACAAGCGGGTTTAACCACACTGATATTCTGCCCCGGCGCGTTTTGGCTTGTACTATACTTAACTTCATGTCATGATTTATAACTCAGGGGAACATAGATCCAGGATCGCAAGTCGATTAAACAGAACTCTGTGAAAAAAGGCCAGACTAATATTCACGCTAATATAATTGCGCGCACGCACGCACGCACACACACACACACACACACACACCACACACACACACACACACACACACACACACACACACACACTCCATTGAACATATCTACTACAGAAGCAGATTCTGCTTATTCAAAGTATCATCGCAAAAATGAAATTTTGACTTGATTTACTGCATAGACACACGGACTCGCATGCACACACGCACACTCTTGCACGCACACACACACACTTGTACGCACGCACGCACGCACGCATACACATATACACACATTTCACTCATCTCAGTTCGAATGATGCATTTACGCACGATATCAGAAGGCAGAGCATATTTTTTTTTTTCAGGCCAGATTTAAAAGATACGTGCAAAGAAGCATGGTCGATATCGTGTAATAAACTATTCCAGACAGATGGAGCCGGGTATGAAAATGAAGATTCATCGAAAAAATTTCGGTTATACTCGAGGAGCAAGGAGCCACCGAGAAACGGAACATATCAGTATTAGCCGGGGGTACGTACATTTAATGGTTACAGCGCCTGTAATGGAAAGAAAGATGAGAGCAGCGATTTTGAACCGAGTAGGTGTAGACATTGGTGATCAAGGAAGGGAGAGCAGAGGCAGGGTGATATGATCAGTATGTTTAGCTCTGAAGGTTATCCCTGCTGATTGCGTTTAGAGCTTTCCGGAGTTTCTGTGTAAAGTATTTGAAGGCCAATGATTAGGAGTGAGTCACCATAAGCCAGTCAGGACAAGACAATACAATACAGCAGAGTTA
>JADBJO010002684.1:155000-157500 GCA_016801955.1 Conus betulinus | reverse complement strand
TAAAATACAAGAGAGGGACGTAACTCCTGGCGGTGTAAGCTACACACACAAATTGCCTCCTATACTCGATCGCGGTGCTTCCCCTTTTACAAAAAAAAAAGCTGTTTCCTTCGGCTTTGAAGCCAAACACCTGAAGGTTTTAAGCCTTTTTCGAAACCCGATAGAAGATGAAGATCTGCGCAATTGTTACAAATGATTATAAGCTCAGACAGTTCAGGAGAGAGAGAGAGAGAGAGAGGGGGGGGGGGGGGGGGAGAGAGGGGGAGAGAGAGAGAGAGAGAGAGAGAGAGAGAGAGAGAGAGAGAGAGAGAGAGAGAGAGAGAGAGTAATGTTCAGTTTAGAAACCCCTATTTTGTACGTTAATTTCAATTCTTTAGCCACTCTGAAGCTTCAATGTTCAGTTCCAGGCGTCAAATGTAAAATCAGTTTTTGAAATGCAATTCCAGTTTTCGTTTTGTTTTGTTTTGTTTTGTTTGTTCCTTTTAATCCAGTATCCACGGGGTCATCTGGAACAACACTTTCACTGACCTCGGACAAATACCTCACACAGACGGACGATAGGAGCAGGGTCAGCCCTGCGGTTGTTCAATGATGTGGTTTTGCAGCTTGCACAGCGAAAGGCTGTTTGACCACACCTGTGAGATGGATGAACGGAAAAACATAGGCGAGCGCTTTAAGTGAAAGAAATTCCTAAACTTTGTACACTTTAGGGTTAATGAGCAATGCCATCACGAACCTTGGGAGTGGAGGTGGTAGGACGACAGAAAAGTGGACGAACGACGACAGAAAAAACCACTGGCATGTAAACTCAAGGTCTGCCAGGTGGAAGACCGAACACAGTACCCTCCCCAGCTGATTACACGTGCACGCAATATAATACCCGTGACTGTAAACGTGACTATAAATTACCAAAGAGCGTATCCAACTGGCATCGACGCGTTCAGCGTGTGTTATCTGTTGCGTCCTTATGTTTTTTTTTTTTTTTCCCTTTCCTCCACGCCACTGCTCCATCTCCTCGTGCCAAACCTCTTCCCCTGCCTCCAAACTCGTCTCACACCTTGCCCTGCCCTCTCTCTCTCTCTCTCTCTCTCTCTCTCTCTCTCTCTCTCTCTCTCTCTCTCTCTCTCTCTCTCTCTCTCTCTCCCTCCTCTCCCCCCTTGTATGACTTATGAATTATGATTTTGATGTACCGTTGCACGAATGGTTCATGCAGTGACACCGACTCCTCGAAACCAAAAGAAAAGCACACACACACACACACACACACACACACACACACACACACACACACACACACACACACACACACACGCACGCACGCACGCACGCACACACACACACACACACACACACACACACACACACACCACACACACGAACACACACACACACACACACACACCACACACACACACACACACACACACACACACACAGCGTCCAGTCTCCTGTGTCATAAAGGGCTAGAAGAGCTCTTTGGAGAGCGCTGACTTCTGCGAAAGTCGAATGGCTGCTCTTTGAACCAGATCCGTGTCCAAATATGATGGGTTCGTCCCACGGCCACATTTCAACTTTCCACCAAATTACGTTCAAGTCATCTAAGCAGTTGTTGAGTGACCTTGCTGACAGGCAAAATAAACTCACACACGAGTGTAAACATAAGCTGCTTGGGGGAGGTGACTAACCGAAAACAACAGAAAAGATCAGTAACACCACCACCACCAAAAACCAGCAAACCACAATGGTAGAAATATTAATAAGTTTCGGGATACAATGGTTTGAGTGCCCGAGCAACAAAGTAAAATTGCCTCCCCTATGGAAATACTTTTTTTTTTTTTTTTTTTAATTTCGGTTACGGCTTGTTTTCAGTGTACTGAAGAGTCGAACTGTTTTCTCTGGCAGTCTTCTGAAATCAGTGTACCGAAGGATTCTTTCTATTCATCGGATTAGACACCTCAGAGTGTTGTCATGTCCTAAAGCTGGCCCGGTCAACAGTCGTGTAAAATTGATGTTGATCCGCTCAGATGTTTTCAATTCATTTCACGGACACTCACATGGGCACAGCGCGGCCGCGCGCACGCACGCACACACACATACGCGCACACATACGCACACACACACACACACACACACACACACACACACACACACACACACACACACACACAGAGGCAGAGCCAAAAACAATGTTGTGCCTGCAACCAGACGGACGGACAGACGGGGAGAGACAGATAGACAGACAAACAGACGGATGAAATAAATGAACATTACTGAACGTTTGTTTCAGTGACAGCAAGGACGAGCTTACATTCACGGCCCAACAACATCGGTTCTGCAGGAAAACACAGTGTGTGCTGCTGGTGCTACTACTGCTGGGGTATAAGATGACGATGGCACTGAGGACGAAAGGCACACGGAATTTCTGTCATCAGCTCCATGTCCCTGAGAACGATGAGCAAACCCCGAATGAGAAGATCGCGCGCTTTGAGGAGAACGACAC
>JADBJO010002684.1:132500-140000 GCA_016801955.1 Conus betulinus | reverse complement strand
AAAATTGTATAATATATATATATATATATATATATATATATATATATATATATATATATATATATATATATATATATATAAAGTTCTTCAGAATGCATGCGTATGAAGCTTAAAGGGACAGAGGTATATAACCAATTTAAGCACCCGCGTTCAGTTTTAGTCATTTGCCAATCAAAATCTCCTAAACAGTCATTCACGAAACTAGACAAGTCAGAGAAGAAATTCGTTTCTGATGATAGTTCGCCATCATTTCTTCACAGGCATTGTGAACAGCAACAGTCTCTGATTGGTCACCAGTCTGTGCGCATTTTGCACTCAAGCCTCTACACAAGCAAATACCTGGTGGGAAATAGAAAAGCAAAAAAAACAAACAAACAAACAAAAATTGATGTCTTTTCTTTCTACCATAAAAAAAGAAAATCAAACAAGATGTGAAGAAAAACGCAGTCAGGTCCTGAAACCATAAAGAAAGTGTTTGTCATAAAGGAAAACACACAAAAGCCAAAATATAAAGTCAGGGGTGAAAAAAGATGTGCCGGCAATGCCTTCTTTCCAATCATTCTGTTTATTTTCGTTGCGAAGACGAAGCTGCCAGCACTAAAAGGATGCTGATGAAAAAAGACACGCAGTTATAATACGAAAGCTGGCAAAAAAAAGTCTGTGAGTGAGGCTTGTGGAATGGGTGTTATTAAGGGTGCTGACGGCATGTAAGCTTCTCCATTTACTTCTGCAAATATTTGTAAATACACCTAACCAGATGGTGGTCTCTACTAGCACGGTAAACACAACGGTGAACGAATCATCATTTTGCAGTGGCCTAGTTGTGCATAGTGTCCCAAAGTAAAAATGCAGTCTCTGTGTGTGTGTGTGTGTGTGTGTGTGTGTGTGTGTGTGTGTGTGTGTGTGTGTGTGTGTGTGTGTGTGAGGAGTGTTTGAGGTGTTGTGTGTGTGTGTGTGTGTGTGTGTGTGTGTGTGTGTGTGTGTGTGTGTGTGTGTGTGTGTGTGTGTTTGAGGGTGTGTGTGTGTGTGTGTGTGTGTGTGTGTGTGTGTGTGTGTGTGTGTGTGTGTGTGTCTTGTGTGTGTGTGTGTGTGTGTAAGAGTGGAGAGAGGGATGGTGGTGGTGGGCGATTCTTATAAATATATTTATAATTTTACATGTTGCATTAATTCGCCCACTAGTATTCTATCGAAGACATGTTCTGTTCAAAACAGTGTAATACTGGCGTAGTGAGACGATGATGAGTGTTCGGTTTGTCTACACCTTCATCAAACTAGGAGGCATCACACTGTCAGTCTTTTCAACCTGTTAAATCTTGACTTCGTGTATGATCTGGCACTGCTTTCTCACATCCACAGACATGTGCAGGTGTAATACATAGATCTGGCTTCAGCTACTATGCACAGCAAGTAGGCCTGAAGATCCGCCAGAAGAAGACAGGGATGATGACATGGATGATGACATTAGCTCCTTAGCAATTCAAATGGATTAGTCAGGAGTTGGTATCAACGAAAGAATTCCTCTTCCTCAAGCAGTGAAATCACATCACTTAGCAGTTCACCAATGTTTTCAGAATGCTGAATTACGTGTGGAGGTCTTACCCCGCCCAGCTCCTCCCCCACAATATAGCTCTAACACCAAGCTAAGATTAGCGCACGAGCGCGTGCGCACACACGCACGCACACACACACACACACCACACACACACACACACACACACACACACACACACACACACACACACACACACACACACACACTCACTCACATCCACAACACACAAACACAACACACACACACACACACATTTCTCTCTCCCTATCTCTGTCTCTGTCTGTGTCTGTCTGTCTGTCTGTCTGTGTCCCTCTCTCTCTCTCTCTCTCTCTCTCTCTCTCTCTCTCTCTCTCTCTCTCTCTCTCTCTCTCCCCGTCCCATACTCTTTCACTCAATCTACTCCCGTCTCTCTTTCGGTCACTTGTGTCTCAGTCTCTGTCTGTCTGTCTGTCTCTCCCTCCCTCCTTCCCTCCGTCTCTCCCCCCCCCCCCCCTGTCTCTCACTCACACACACCACAACATACACACACACACACACACACATGCACGCACGCACGCACGCACACGCATGCACGCACGCACGCACGCACGCACGCACGCACGCACACACACACACACACACACACACACACACACACACACACTTCTCATTTACTCCGCTTTGCTTCAGTCCACAGACATGCTAGAAATGGGACTTCCCCCCTGTGTCGAATCCTCATGGAAATCAATTTTCTGTAGAAGACACCCTGCCACTTTCCTATTCTCCCTCTCCCTCTCTCTCTCTGTCTCTCTCTCTCTCTCTCTCTCTCTCTCTCTCTCTCTCTCTCTCCTCTCTCTGTCTCCCTCACACACACACACACACACACACACACACACAACACACACACACACACACACACACACACACACGCACATACACACACACACACACACACACGCACACACACACAAACGCGTGCGCGCGCGCCAAAGAGAGAGAGCTAGAGAGAGAGAGAGAGAGAGAGAGAGAGAGAGAGAGAGAGAGAGAGAGAGAGAGAGGAGAGAGAGAGAAGAAGAAGAAGAAGAAGAAGAAGAAGAAGAAGCTCATTTATGGGAGTGCATGTGAATCGTCTCTTCACATGCACTTTCTCAATACTGTTGATTTCTTGGAACAGCCAGTGGAAAGTGGAAGGGACAAGTGGGGTCACACTTTGAAATGTTTCACCAATTGATTAAAACGACAAGAAGAGACGGTAGGACGCACACACGCCGGCACGGCATAAAGCCGTGTTTGAGTGTGGCTTGTGTGTGTGTGTTTGGTTTGTGGTGTGTTGTTGGTGTTGTGTGTGTGTGTGTGTGTGTGTGTGTCGCACATTGTCAGGGTTGCGTATTTATTGTGTGCCTACTTGTGCGTTTGTGTGTATCCAATGTGGCCTGCTGCAGCGAGAGAGAGAGAGAGCGAGTAGATAGAGTGAGAGAGAGCTGATAGAGAGAGATTGAAACCAAACGAAAAGATTCGTGCAGAGTGTTAGTGGCTGGTGAATCATCTCTTCACATGGCATTTTTCTAAGATAGGATCTTGTGTTGGAACAACTCAGGTCCCGCTGAAGAGACATGCTGCGAATAAGCTCTCTCTCTCTCTCTCGTCAATCTAGACTCTCTCCCTCTCGTCTCTCTCCTCTCTACGCTCTCTCTCACTCTCTCTCTCTCTCTCCTCCTCTCGCTCCTCGCTTCTCTCTCCTCTCCTCTCTCTCTCTCCTCTCCTCTCTTCTCTCTGTTCGTTAAATCTCGGTCGACTGTCTCTGTCTGCCTCTGGGGTCTCCTTCGTCATCTTCTCTGTCTCTCCCTCACTGCATCTTCCTCCCTCCTCGTCTCCTCTCTCCTCCCTCCCAACACTCCTCTCCTCCTCCTCTCTCCTCCTTCTCCCTCTCACCCTAGTGCCGCTCTCCTCCGCATCAACATCTCTCCCCTCTCTCCTCTCTCCGCCCCCATCAACATCCTCTCCCCGACCCTCCCTCTCGCCTCACTAGACCTCGCCCCCCTATGTCACTCCGTCAATCATCGTCTCTCTCCCTCCTCTCCCCGCCCATCCTCTCCTCTCATTCTCTCTCTCTTCTCTCTCTCCTCTCTCTCTCTCAGTTCCTCCCGCTCTCACCCTCTCGCTCTCCCCGCTCTCTCCTCCGCCCTCCTCTCCTCCCTCCTCTCCTCCTCCTCCTCCCCCTCCCCTCCCCTCCCAACCACTCCCTCTCTCCCAGCACTTACGGGTTCGACCTTCCCTCCTCTCCTCCTCTCTCTCCGCTCTCTCTCATCTCTGTGTTTCTGCCTATCTCCTCCCCCCCCTCCCATTCTCTTTCCTCCTCTCCCTCGCCTCGCTCTCTCTCCTCTCCTCTCTCGATCTCCCTCCCCTTCCTCCTCGCTCGCTCCCCCTTTCTCCCCACCTCCCCCCGATCTCACTTCTCCCCCCCCCCTCGCCCTCTCTCCTCTTCCTCGGGGTCAGGTCCATCTCGCTCGCTCTTCACAGACACATTATGCACACAGACTCCCACGTAGCACCACACAATAGGTTTTTTGCAGTACAGACAATTTAAGGACAACCCATAAGTTAGAACCCATACATCAATGTACAATTAAGCCTATGTTATGAGCACATTAGCTAGGTTTATGTGTGGAGTTTCTGATATTGCTACTAATCGTTTCAGATACCAAAATTACACTGAAAATGAATCAGTATGCCGTTTATGTGGATTAGCCAAGGAAGATGAAATTGGGTTGTTTTGTGGTTTTTTATTTGTACTGTCCTGCAATACATGATCTGAGAACCAAATAGGCTATATCCAGCCTAAGTATTTGACTGCCCCATGTCAATTCAAGGTAATATTACTGTTGCCGTCAAAAACAAATTATCCTGTCTCGTCTGTCTATGTATATCTATGAAGCAAAAAAAAAAAAAAAAGACTGCTTGCGGTTGCGGAGTAACTTTTCTTTATCTACATATATTTTCATTGTTATCGTGGATTGGTTTGTAATTGATTCTGACGTGTGCCTAAGTTGCATTGTTTAATTGTGCGAAAGCCTTTTCAGTATGGGGCCTAGGCCTTAAGAATAAAGCAACATTCGTATTTCTCTCTCTCTCTCTCTCTCTCTCTCTCTCTCTCTCTCTCTCTCTCTCTCTCTCTCTCTGGTGTGTGTGTGCATGTTTCCAATTTTGTTGACACGTATTCTGGGTATGTTAAACTTTGGCTGCGGATAGTGTGTATGAATGATGATAAGTAGGCCTATAAAAAAAGGCTTATAAAATGCTATTGTCGCTGCAAAGTCAAAACTGTACGACGTGGGCCAGCAAAATTCGTAATGTTTTGTATACATTTGGTTTTGGTGTCGTTTGGAAAGCACAGAGTGTTGGTAACAGTAGCTTGTTTATGAGAGATTGGTCGATTGTTTTACTCAGAATTGGCATGCTTCCTTGCAATCTGATGAATTCTACAATGTATATTCGCAGTTCAAGAGCACGTTGGTCCTCAGCTCTATGTGTCTTGTTAAGTACATACAAGTTCGAAGAACATTTGCAAGATTTCGACTCTGAATTCACATTAGCAATACACAGAGAACAGTGATGACGTTAAGTTGAGTCCATTCTGCCAAAAAATACACCAGAAACTGAATTACATTTTGTGCTTGTGTGTTCGATGTGCCATGGAATAAGAAACGAATTTATTAAGCCCCTGTACTTCGGTAAGCAATGTATGTGTAAAGTGAAAACGAAGGTATTGTTTAACCATTATCAAGTTTTCTTTACAAAGCGTTAAACTTGCGGATGCAGTTCATTCAATCTACATGATTCTTGCTGTGCTATTGCTCCCATGTTATGGGCCGGAGGCCTGACATTAAAACATTTTGGACTCTGACTCTCTCTCTCTCTGTCTCTCTCTCTCTCTCTGTCTTACACACACACACACACACACACACACACACACACACACACACACACACACACACACACACACACACACACACACACACACACACACACAAGAATGCAAAAGAATGTCAATAATAACGTCCTAGGTGCTATGGCCAAGTCACATATTGACGATAGTTATCCTAATCACTTAAAAGTTTATACAGACGGATCCCTATTAAATGGCAATGCTGGTTCCGGCTTTGTTATTCCTGCTTTGAAAGCAGATAAATCTTGATCCATTTCCTTACATCTAGAGGGATAACAGTGGACTTTTGCTGGATTCCGTCACACTGTGGGATTGTAGGAAATGAATGGGCAGACAGAACTGCCCGTATGGGATCCAAAAACTCTGAAAATTCTGTCTATATCAAATACCTTTGAGTCTTCACGAAGCCTATGGACTCTTAAATAAAGTCTCTTTTGAGTCTTTTTATAACCTGTATAAAGATTCAGTTCTCTTTAAAAATACATGTACAAGATTCTTCACTGAGTTGCTGTTCAAGAACTCAGAAATCTACCTGTCCATCTAACTCGTCCAATCAAATTCGTAAACTGTATACAAAGACGTATGTACATGTACACAAATTTCGGAAACTGGAATCTCTCTTATATAGGCTCAAAAAGTTAACGCTCTTCGTACAAAATTCCACAGAAATTTACAATGCGCTTGTGGAGCAGTCGACAGTTTCAATACTCTGCATTTTCTTTTTAAACTGTTCCTATTTTAACTCATCTCTCTCCAACTTCCGACAAAAAGATTCCCCATGCATTTTCCAGAATCTCCACGCCTTTTTACATTTGTAAATTCGTTGATGTTAAGCCCAGTTGCTCGTTTGTGTAAAATTTTCCAGGTTTTTTTTTTTTTTTTTTTTTTTTGTCATTTATCTTTTAATTGTTACATTTAGAACAGTAACACACACACACACAACACACACACACACACACACACTCACATTCGTACGTAGGCCTATACTAACATTTGCATACACTATTTCCATTTCTCTCATCCACTCATTTCTGTGTAATTTTGTCTAATATCACTTTAAGTGAAACAGACATTAAATTGAAGAATTAACTAACTAACTAACACACACACACACACACTGTGTCTCTCTGAGTGTATATCCGTCAGGTTGTCTTTCTCTCCGTTGCCGCCTCTGTGTCCGTCTCCGTCTATCTATCTGTCTTTCTGTCTTATCTTTGTCTGTCTGTCTGTCTCTCTCTGTGTCTGTCTGTCTCTCTCTCTCTCTCTGTGTCTCTGTCTGTTTGTCTGTCTCTCTATCCCTCTCTCTCTCTCTTTCGCTGTCTCTCTCTCACACACACACACACACACACACACACACACACACACCACACACACACACACCACACACACACACACACACACACACTCTCTCTCTCTACTCTCTCTCTCTCTCTACTTTCTCTCTCTCTCATTCTCTCTTTCTTTCGCTTTCTCTTCTACCTACCCGTCTCTCTCTCTCTCTCTCTCTCTCTCTCTCTCTCTCTCTCTCTCCTCTCTCTCTCTCTCTGTGTGTCTCTCTCTGTGTCTCTCTCTCTCTCTCTCACACACACATACATTAACGCATGCGCGCGCGCACGCGCGCGCGCGCGCACACACACACACCACACACACACACATGCGCGCGCGCGCCTCACACACACACACACATACACACACACACACACACACACACACACACACGCGCGCGCGCGCGCGCACGCACACACATGCACGGACGCACACACGTGCACTTGATTGAAGACATTCACAAGAGCATTCACCGTATACATCGTATACTGATCTGATGAGAACATGACATTTTAGATCTCAAATCTGAACTAATAACTTTTTTTTTCCAGGACGGATGTATGAATTCTCTCGAAAGGTATTTTAATGTACTGTAGAACAAATGATTCTGTCATCAACAAACCACTCAGACATGTCTTTTTCTGCTTTAGTCACTTTTCCCCTCCCCTTTACTTCAGTGTCTTTCTTGTTTGTTGTT
>JADBJO010002684.1:125000-127500 GCA_016801955.1 Conus betulinus | reverse complement strand
CACTTTGTGAACCCGCCCATATTTGGTTTTGAAATTCGTTGATTAAGGACACCCACCCACCTCCGACCCTCACCTCCTCCGTCCGTCTGTTTGAATTGTCACCCTGTCGATATCCTGGGTACACATACCGTAAAACGAAAAGTATGCAACTCTAGGGCTCTGTTCCTAGAACTGTAAGATAGGGATAGGGAGAGGGAGGCGGCGGAGGACGGCGAAAAGGGATGGTGGGAAAGGGGTGGTGGTATGAGAAGTGGAGTGGAGGAGGAGGCTTGTTGTGTGTGGTGGAGGGGAGCGGTGAAGAAGGAGAGGGCGGGTGGATGGCAAGGGTGGCTGCCACTTTTAATAGTTTTCAGAGGGATAGGGTCAGAGTGCAGTGGGCCACAAAACACTCTCAGACAGCGCTGGACCGCTGGTTAGCTTTCATCGATTCCATTCTGTACGGCTCTGTGGGCACGTCTCGGCCTGATGTCAAGAGGATGGGGCAGGGCGGTAAAGAAAAGCAGAAAGATGGAAATGTTGTTACGAGTTTTAAGTTTTCTCTTCCGTCAGGTCGAGAGTTTTAAGTAAGTTTCCCTTCCGTCATGTCGAGAGTTTTACGGTTCACATCCATCGTGTCGAGAGTTTTACTTTCCCTGCTATCATGTACGAGTTTTAATTTCCCTTCCGTTATGTACGACTTTAAGTTTCCCATCCATCAATTCCAGAGTTTTTGTTTACTTTCCATCATGTCCAGAGTTTTTGTTTTTACTTTCCATCATGTCGAGAGTTTTTGTTTACTTTCCGTCATGTCCAGAGTTTAAGTTCCCTTTCACTATGTCCAGAATTTCCATCCCCCATCCACCATGTCCAGAATTCCGTTCCTCTTTCACCATGTCCAGAATTTCCGTTCCTCTTTCGCCATGTCCAGAATTTCCGTTCCCCTTCCACCATGTCCATCATGTCGATAGTTTAGTTTCCCTTTGATTCTGTTAAGGGAATAGTGTCCGTTTCATCAGTTTGGTGCTTGAATTTCCATTGCATGATATCACGAGATTTATTTTCCGTTGTATGATGTTACGATTTTTAGGTTCTGTTCCGTCAAGCTAAGTAGTTTGGTTTTCATGTAATTCAGCTGATTTGTTATTTACTCTCCGGCGTGGTAAATGTTCTTGATTTCATTCCATAACGTTAAGAGTTTTAGTTTTCTTCCATTACGACAAAAGATTTAGAATCCATTCCACACAAAAAAAAGATTTCTGATATTCTTTTCGTTGTCTGAGTCCATCGTGTTAAACGTTGTAGTTTCCGTCACGTTCGGAATTCCAAAAGTCCGTTCTTTTGTTTTACAAACTTGTTTTCAATACCTATAAGAGTTTGAGTTTCTACTTTATTGTGTATGTCACTTTTTAGTCCGTTATGTCTATTGTCTCAGTGTCCATTTCGTCATGACAAAAGTTTTAATTTTCATTCCATTGTCTTCAGAATTTTTATTTCCATTCCGTCATATTCACACTTTCAGATTTCATTCTCTCAGGGCAAGATTATTTTCCATTCCATCATGCCAAGAGGTTTACTTTCATTTTGTCACGCTGAGATTTTTTCATTCTCATTCCAACGTGAAGTGTGAAGTGTTTTCAGGTTTCTTTCCATCTCATTAGAATTTTTAGTTTATGCCATTTGTGCTCAGCCTTGTTTCCATTCCACGCTAAAATTCATTTCCATTCTGACATACTAAGAGTTTTGGCTCTATTCCACCATATTCAAAATTTTGATATCCGTGCCTTAGTGTTAAAAGTTTTAGTTTTCATCCCATCATGTTAAGAGTTCGAGTTTTTATTCAATAATTTCAAGAATCTTATCCTTCATTTCACTCCCTTTTGCTTTTT
Organism: Conus betulinus; assembly: GCA_016801955.1. NCBI lineage: Eukaryota > Metazoa > Mollusca > Gastropoda > Neogastropoda > Conidae > Conus > Conus betulinus. The sequence continues at coordinate 125,635 of JADBJO010002684.1, read as the reverse complement.
ACACGCATTAATTTTCATTCCACGACGCCAAGAGAGTTTTAGTGTCGCTTCCATCACGTCGTTCCATGTTGTGACGTTCCTCTAATGAGTTGGCAGCAGATGCTTCATGGCAGACATTGCTTCCCTTGATGATCAGCACGAGTTGTCGTTCTTGCGGTCCGAGCGTTTCTTGCGACATATCAGTGAGCAACGCGAGGAAGAATGCCTAGCAATGCCCATCCCCTCTCCAGCAAGGGTTCTTCCTGGTGCAGGTTGGGTGTTTTCGTGTTTACACGACCCAGCGAACACCGACACGGATTGCAGGATCTGCAACGCCGGTTATTTATCTTCTACCTGCCGTGCGTCTTCGCACGAAAGGGCTCCAGGCACTTGTAGATCGGCACACGTGTTGACGTAGAATACTTTTTTTTTTTTTTTTTTTAATGGAAATCAAAGAAGAAGGAATGAAAGAAATAATAAGGAAAAAACACTTCGCCCTTCATCTATCAGCCAGCCCCAAGATTCAAGAAAGATACTTGCTCAGCTATCGCGTCCGTCAGTTTAGTCATATAGTTAACTGTTCTCATGTGTCCAACCGGCAAGTCAAGACAACAGTTTTATCCGTTTTCATTCACTGAGATAAACAGATAAAGGGA
>JADBJO010002684.1:82500-97500 GCA_016801955.1 Conus betulinus | reverse complement strand
AAAAAAAAAATAAAAAAAAAGAAACCAAACGAGTCACTCAGCATTGCATAAGAAGATTACGAACTATCAAACACACACACACACACACACACACACACACACACACACACACACACACACACACACACACACACACACACACACACACACACACACACACACACACACACACACCCACACACACACACACACACACACACAGAGAGAGAGAGAGAGAGAGAGAGAGAGAGAGAGAGAGAGAGAGAGAGAGAGAGGAGAGAGAGAGAGAGAGAGAGAGAGGAGAGAGAAGAGGAGACACACACACGGTCAATTACATATCTGAGTCGGAAAATGAGTTAACATCCATATCTTAACTTGTTACGGATTAGCTCCACGAGTCAACGCACTTTCGAATCAGCCCGTAGGAATAATCTGAATAGCTTGAAATAACAACAACAACGACGGCGGCCACAACGACAACCCAAGGAATAAAAAAAAGGACAACAAGTGCAGTGTCCAGGGTGGTTGTGGAACAGATGACATCAACCACTTGACATTTTGGGAACCTTGACCTCACCTCAACGGCTTGTGTGTCATCTGACCTCGCAGTGAAGGTCATTCTTCCGTGTGTCTTCTCCTCCGTGTGGTTACTGACAGGGTAGGACCACTGAATATATTCCATTGTGAAGACCAGTTGGACGTAGAACAAAACCCAGGATTCACAGCGTTCATTATGGTTTAGAACAGCTTCCACACACTGCGAAAAACGACACCTTTTGTACCTGTGTCGGTAATATCTCTCTGCAGTAATACATTATACTGTCGATAATATCTCTCTTCAATATTATACTGTCGATAATATCTCTTGAATGATACGTTAGAGACCAAAGTAGGGGGCAAAAGTCGAAAGACTGTCGTTACGTACCTGCCTCGAGAAAAAAAAAAAAAAATCAAGTCTGCGGTGTATTAGTGAGTTGCGTAAGTGCTCATAGAGAAAGATACTAGTAACAAGTTTGTGTCAGAAAAAAAAAGTTCTCACCTGGTGATGTATTAGGACATACTTGCCTGTGCAAGAAACAATAACAACCTGTCATACATTAGTATATTACATACCTGTGCCGAGAAAAAAAAAAAAAAAACTCTCAGCCACCAACGAATTCGTGCACTCTACCTACATGTGTTGAAATCATCCAGTAATACTGCAGTGCTTCACATACACGTGTGAAAAATACCCTGGCGATACAGTTTTTGCATCACCTACCTGAGCGGAGGGGAAACAACCCCACGAAGTCGGCTATGCTGAGTGCTCTACATAGCTGTATCAAGAAAGAAAGAATAAAAGAGCTCATCAGCAGGCACTACATTACTTCATCACGTGTCTGTGCCGAGAATTGCTCTTTCCTTTCATAACCTGCCACACAACAGCGCACCACGCACCTGCGCGTAGAAGACAGACCTCCCTGCAACATCTTCAGTACCAACATCTGCAGATAAAGAAGCAGCACCCCAAACCTCTGAGCAGGAATGTGACCAGGTAGGTACATGTTGCTGCACCTGGGCCCAACCCGCCTTCAGCCACTCTGGCACCATGCCGCCTATGGTTCGATTCTTTGGTGACTTGGCCGTGACGGGAGCCACCTCTCAGGGAAGACGCGCCAGCATCCGGAGGGGATCTGAGATCGGGGAACGCCTGGAGAACACCATCCACCTGACCTCGCAGTCCTCTACGCCTTCAACGTATGATACCGGGATCGACTTCAATCCTCTGCAGTGAGTCGCCAATCTGTCTTGATACCCGGCTTGGGTCGTCCTCCGGGTCTCTGTCCTGTGCTGTGTGGCACTGTATTGTATCGTGTTGTATTGTATTGTGTTATGTGTATTGTTTTATGTTGTATTGTGTTGTGTTGTATTGTATTATGTTGTACTGCATCGTATTGTACTGTTTGTGTTTGCAGCTGGCTCGGGTCGTCCTCAGGTTCTCTGTTGCGTCTGCATTGTATTGTGTTGTATCGTATTGTGTTGTACAGTCTGCGTTCGTACCCGTCATGGGTGGTCTTCCGGCTCTCTGTTGTATCTGGGTTGTGTTTTGTTGCATTGTACTGTAGTGCACTGTATTGTGCTGTGTTGTGTTGCACTGTATTTCGTTGCATTTCAATAAGCTGTGGTGCGCTAGAGAGTGTATTGTATTGTTACGTATGGTATTGTATTCTATTCTATTGTTTTGCCACTCCTCTATGCCTCAAGTATAGTATAGTGTTGTATAATGTAGTGTAGTGAAGTGATGTGGGTGCAGTGCTGTGTAGTGTAGAGCAGTGTCGTAGTGCAATGTAGTATAGTGTAATGCAGGGCAGTGTGTATGTAATGTGGTGCAATATAGTGGCATGCAGTGCAGTGTAGTGCGGTGAAGAGCAGTGTAATGTAGTGTACTATGGTACAGTGAGTGTAGTGAGGCGTAGTGTAGTGTAGTGTAGTGTAGTGTAGTGTAGTGTAGTGTAGTAGTGTAGTGTAGTGTAGTGTAGTGTAGTGTAGCGTAGTCAGTGTAGTGCGGTGAAGAGCAGTGTAATGTAGTGTACTATGGTACAGTGAGTGTAGCGAAGCGTAGTGTAGTGTAGTGTAGTGTAGTGTAGTGTAGTGTAGTGTAGTGCTGTGTAGTGCTGTGTAGAGCTGTGTAGAGCAGTGTAATGTAGTGTGGTGTAGTGTGGCGTAGAGTAGTGTAGTGTAGCGTAGTGTAGTGTACCGTAGCGTAGCGTAGTGTAGTGTAGCGTAGCATGGTGTAGTGCAGTGTAGCGTAGCGTAGTGTAGTATAGTGTAGTGTAGTGTAGTGTAGTGTAGTGTAGTGTAGTGTAGTGCAATGTAGTGTATTTCTATTGTGTTTCTTTTTCATTCTGTTATATTAGGACAGTATGCATCTTTTTGAGCGCACATTTTGTGAAGTCTGTGCATCATCGTGTATGCTAGTCCCTTTATTAAATTGTATCTCTGTTGTGTTTGTTTGGTCTTGTAACATATCGTGTTGTATGTGTTGTCTTTAAACGCACTGTATTGAAGCGTATTGCATCCTCTTGTCAACTTCAGTGTATTGTATTATGCTGTAATGTGTTACATTGTATCGATTTTTGTATTGTATGGTATCATGTTGTATTGCTTTGCATCTGAAGTATTGTGTGTATAATTGCTTTAAACTGTATTGTATGGTGTAACTGCTGTTGTCACGGCGGTTCTTTTTTTCCTGTGTATATATCATCGTTTATCCATCAAGTCGATATTTGTTCCACAAAACTTTGCCAGGGTTAACTACCTTGTTGCTGTGGGTTCTTTTGCATGCGCAAGTGCCAATTATTTACGGGAAAAATGTTTGTCATTTCTTCGAAAGTACTCAGAACACTTGAAGTCGAATAGAAAAGGGGGAGAATAAGATAAAGCGAGATTCGAACCATGAATCCAGGTTTTTTTTCTGGCGCCGTTGACTGCGTAATGTTTGCATAGGACTCTGTTTGTATCTGTATATATGTTTCAATCTCTGCAGTTGTCAGTGCGCTGGTCTCTGTTCGGAGCCTTTTGGTGTTTGCCTCCCAACAGGTCAGGTAACATTTTCTGTGGGTCCCTCGCGCACGGCCTTCATGGTGACCTCGGTTTCACTTTCCCCTGATACATTCTCGTCTGTGGAGAGTCCATGTCGAAGTCCCCAGTATGGGCAAGTTCATTGGGACTGTCGTTGGAAGACCGTGGTGGCGATCAACCGGAACGGGACTCTCATTCATGCTGGCTTTTTGAGAAAGCAGTTTCTTGTCGTTCGTCGGGGACCTTAGTTGGTGTCCTCCGCATTTCCGACCAGAACAGGCTCCACTGAACATCAGAAGTGGCCCGACCGATGTGCTGAGTCTACACTGGCAGGTTGCTTCGTAAGTATCTGATGTTGATTCCTGTAGAGCACAGTGCCGGGCCTGCGACAGGACTTAGCAGGGTGTGTCTGTATTTGAGGTGACAGGAATGAAGGGTGTGGGAGCAGTGCCACTGAGGAAGCTCGGAAGATGGTAATGCCAAAGCCATCTCTGTCAGGTCTATGTGCCAGGCTTCTGGCGTATCTCTGCACCTGACTTGTGGCAAGTATCCTCCTCAATCTTGATATGATTCCGCAAAGGTCTGTATAAGTCCGTAAATAGGTCTGTTGCTGTGTAGCTGTGTGTATGTCTCGACTGCACAGCTGTTTGGGGTAGGTATGCGTGTATGCCTTTATATCGGTCTCTTTGTATCTGTATGTGTAGTCTTCTATATGCATCCGTGTGGGTATCGTTGTAGAGGTGTCCAGCCGCTGCTATACGATTAATGGATACGGACACAGCATATATGCAGGCCTGCGTGCGCGTGCTTGTGTACCCAAAGACAGAAGTATACAAAACGCGCACATGCGCGTACACTTCTTCACACTACACGCGCATGCAAACGCATACAAAGTATAGAACGCATGCATTATATATATGAGAGAGAGCGGGGGGAGACTGAGAGGGAACAGAGAGGGGGGAGGAAAGAGAGGGAGAGAGAGAGAGAGAGAGAGAGGAGAGAGAGAGAGAGAGAGAGAGAGACAGACAGACAGACAGACAGACAGAGACAGAGAGACAGAGAGAAACTGTTTTTTACAATGGCAATCGATAAGCAAGTTAGCAAGTTGATGCTTTTTTACATCCAGCCCTCACCAAAAAAAACATCCATGCGTGAGAGAGAGAGAGAGAGAGAGAGAGAGAGAGAGAGAGAGAGAGAGAGAGAGAGAGAGAGAGAGAGAGAGAGAGAGAGAGAGAGAGAAAACAAGTAGAACAGCAACGACATCGTGTGCGTCACACAGACCCCCCACCCCCCACCCACCCCACCCCCCCCACCCCACACACACACACGCACGCACGCACGCACCCACACACACACACACTCACACACACACACACACACACACACACACACACACACACACACACACACACACACACACACACACACACACACACACACACACTTTAACACCGCCAGGACGTCTAGATAATCGTAAAAAACGGTTTTGTTGAGCCACAAGATACCTTTCCGAACTGGCAAAGCTATGATCTGTCTTTATTCCTCTGCAAACGGGGGGCCTAACTTTACACTCGTGCACTTATCTTTACGACACCACCAGCTAGCTCAAAGCCAAAACTGCTTGTTTTGCAGTCACTCTTTTAACGTGCTTCTAACGTGATCACAGTTGAGGTAAATCTTTCGATATTTTCTGTCCTATCAAGCGAAATAATCGCAATTTATATATCCATCAGGGATGTTCTTTCCACGGCAGAGAGCTATCAGTCGTACAGAGGTTTCTCTTGAGTTGGTGTTATAATGGCACCTCCAAGCGGTGCCCATTTAGGTGGCATGAGGATCAAAGGGACGGCGTATATAAAACACACTGGTGACGCCAGAGTAGTGAGTGTCTTGACAGTCTTGGGCCCACAGCACTCAGAGAGAAACACGGGAACTCAAAACTGTCCTCAGAAGGGTAGCTGGGTTTACTTTGAACACAAAATAACAGAGCCTCCGACTTGAACAACACGTTGGTAAAACTGAACTGGCCAACACTCAGGAAAAGAAGACGGACTGCCCGCCTGTCCACGCTGCGCTGTGCAAAGTCCTCACATCATGAAACAGCAGCAAATGGCCAGTATCTGCAATCTTTCCAAAACAACCATCGGAGAGAGGCATGGCCAACAGCTTGCCTCTGCTGCCCAGACCTCCTTAGAACTGTGCAGGACTGGATCCTCCTCCCTGAAGAGGTGGTACAGGACTTTTCAGCGGATGATTTGACTGCGAGGTCACTAACAAGTTCTGACCAGTCCTCAAAAATCTTCATTTTACCTTCGTTCATCATCTCCGTATTATAATAGTCAATATTCACTGTGGTTAGTGCCAGCGGGCAGCAACAGCAGCAGCAGCAGCAGGAGGAGGAGGAGGAGGAGGAAGAAGAAGAAGAAGAAGAAGAAAGAAGAAGAAGAAGAAGAGAAGAAGAAGAAGAAGAAGGACAAAGAAGGACAACAACAACAACAACAACAACAGCCAGAATAGAAGAACAAGAAGAAGACGACGACGACGACGACGACGACGACGAACACACACAACAACAACAACAACAACAACAACTCCTACAACAAGAAAAACGCCGAGCCTTGCTCTAGTGTTCTGCTAATATCCTGGTGGTGAAGAGGTGAACACCAGGTTGTTTAGTGTACTGAAATGGTTCTGGCCCTCAGCTAGTCAGGTGACGCATGTAACCACCAAGTATTCCGAACACTGAACTCCTCATGTACAGGGTCAGAAGCCGGAGTGTCGGCAGGGCCCTGGTAGGTATGGAATGCGGCGCGGCATTTTTGGCGATCTTCCGCATCATCACATCAGTAACGCACAGCTGGTCATTAGTTGTATGCCTTTAACGTGTTTACGCACGCAGGAGATCAGATTTGATCGTCTTTGTCAGCGTCCAATGAAAGTTCTATATTGAAGAAAAAATTAGCCTATATGCACTGTGATAATAAGAGAGGTGGTGGGCTCTGTTCCGTGTTCCTTATGAGCCATTGAAGTGGTATGGTGGACACTCCGACAGTGTAAAATAACAACAATACAAACTGCTGCTTTTGAGGATGCTCAGAAGACTTGAAACAAACAGCAAAACAAAATAAATCTTCAACGTTTCGGTCATAGACCGTCTTCAGGACTGATGACATTAAATGGAAAAAGTAATTAATACATATAAGGAATGACGTATGAAGATATATACGTAGACGGACGAATACGGGTTTTAACGGTGTGTGGCGTGTGTGTGTGTGCGTGCGTGCGTGCGTGCGTGTGTGTGTGTGTGTGTGTGTGTGTGTGTGTGTGTGTGTGTGTGTGTGTGTGTGTGTGTGTGTGTGTGTGTGTGTGTGTGTGTGTGTGTGTGTGTGTGTGTGTGTGTGTGTGTGCATACATATTCAGGCGTGGGCATTTAAATCAAAGCCGTCTTCATTCATCTTGGCGATTTAGGCAAGCACAGAAGCAACTCTGAAAATCACGCTTTTTACTCCTAACCGACCATTCGTTCGCCCCACCCTACCCATGTCCGTCCTCTTTCTCCACCACCCACAACCCACACTTACCTCCTTCTTCCTCCCTCCCTCCTTCCACCACCCCGCCTCTCTCCCTCTCTCTGGTATGGCGTGGTGTAGTGTGGTGTGGTATGGTGTTATGTAGTACGGTGTGTGCGAGTGCGTGCATGCGTGAGTGCGTACGTGTGTGTGTGTGTGTGTGTGTGTGTGTGTGTGTATGTGAGAGAGAGAGAGAGAGAGAGAGAGAGAGAGAGTGTGTGTGTGTGTGTGTGTGTGTGTGTGTGTGTGTGTGTGTGTGTGTGTAACACACCTATCCTTTTTTTATTTTTTGATTGTTGTGGAAGAAGACGAAGAACTAAACAAAGAATCTGTAACTTCGTGCCTTTGTTTCAGGCGAAAACAAGAAGTCAAACAAACAAAACAAGCAATAAAACCAACCAACCAAGCAAGGAACCAGTCGAACAAACTGCGTTTTCGGTGGCCGATCAATTAGCCTGTGATCAAATCGGGGGAGCCCAGGCGTGCTCTACCTGTCTGCCTAAATGAGCAGCAGGTTGGGAAAACCAGTTTTTTTTTTTTCTTTCTTTCCTACCGCGCGACGCCTTGGGTCGGTCAATAACTTGCTGTGCGCCGAAGCGATCGAAGAGGCAGGGCTGCAGATGTTGCACTAGACGTACGTAAATCCTTCCACCCCCTCCCCACATAAACACACAGAGAGAGGAAGAAGAACAAGCAAACAAAAAAAAAAGTAGGCAGAAAGAAAACAGAAAAAGTACGTGACACTCGATTACAAAATGAGTCTCGTGTCATTAGTGTGCTGGTTTGCTTTGTGTTGTTTTGCTCAAGATAAAAGTTTCAGTATTTCTTTAAAAAGTGACATCAATCCTCCTTTCATCTGTGCAAACTAAGTTCGAATCGGACAAAGAAGATATGTTGTCTCCTCATAAAAACGTTTGTTTTTATTTCTCCTCTTCAGGAACGTGTGTGTTCACTTTTCTGATGTTTTCAAAAGGAATTTGAAAAACGGAAAACGTTAAAACAGATCAATGGAAAGCATTAACCCTCTCTCTCTCTCTCTCTCTCTCTCTCTCTCTCTCTCTCTCTCTCTCTCTCTCTCTCTCTCTCTCTCTCTCTCTCATGCTATGATATATTATTTATATTATATCAAATTATGTTGTGCTATGTTATGATATTATATATCAAATGAGGCACAGAGCAATAAACAGTAAACAACACTAACAGATCTGTGTGCGTTTTGTGTCTGCATAAAGTTTACAAGACGTTAGTGGAGTTTGATGCCAGACGCAAGAAAAACGGGTGTTCCGATGAATATGGGTTTTGGTTTGCTATCAGAGAAGTAGAGTGCTGAGGAAGTTGTATCTGTGGATTTTGACAGAGCTTAATAGATTGTAGATGGGAATGCTGGCATTTTCGTCTGCGGAAAAAATGATATACCTTATACTCATCGTATGTTTACCCAGTGCATAGTGTGCCGGTTTATTGTCTACTAATTTTGACAGACATATGATATTCGTCTTGACAAAATTGAAGTATTATATTTATCAACATAGAAAAATCGATGATGATCAGAGAAAAATTGATGATGGTCATATCTGTTGCCCAGTATGTCACGAGGCAATAATGGTGCTCGTGCTGTCCTGCCAAGGCACTTTCAAATCTCAAGCAAGAATGTATTCCACACAAATATTAAAGTTAAACATGATGTTTATTCAAACTGATTCTGCCAATGACATCAAGGAATGACAAATAAAACAAGCTTGCAAAACAGTTCGCATGGTGTTTGGGCAAGGTTTTGATAGTATTTTGTTCACAGCTTAGATCTACTTTTCATCAGTGTATCCCTGAATTTGTTTCTGTGTACTGGTGACAGAAAACAGTAGATTGTTTGTAAACTAATTTGCAGTCTCGTCTATTTGCTGAAGGTACATCTGGTTTAAAAATTGTACAAAAGACGGGATTTTTTTTTCTTGTGTTTTTTTCTTTTTTTTGTGTCACATCAGTTTACAGAATAGTGGTCCTTCTTATTTTTCCCCTCGTATGAGAAGATATGGCATAACAGAATCAAGACCTGAACCTGAACGTCTGTCTGTCTGTGTACGGAGTGGGCACTTTCTTGACCAATGCGTGTGCGATTTTGTTTTTTTCCACAAATCAATACAGACTTGCAATATTGGAAATCTGTTATTCAGTAAGTAAAGATACAGTGCATTCCATCGACACATTACAAGTAATAAACAAGCAAAAAGACATCGACAAAATTATCTTCCAATATACCCGGCTACTTGGAGAATGTCATCATTTACACGCATCCGTACACTTTACGTTCAATTTGCAAGATCTTTATGGGTGTCGTTGTCATACGGCCGCGTTTCCATTTGCCAGTTATTTTCTTCCGCACGAAATAATGAACGATATCATGCGCCTCATACCCTGGAGGAAGGTCACATACGAATGTCTGCCGGTGGCTTGTCTCTGTGTATTGTGTTGTACCATATTGTGCCGCATTGAGTAATTTCGTTGCCAAGACAGCTATCTGTGTGTGAAGTTCAAGCTGTTCTTTGCAGGCAATGTCACATCGTCATAGCCCAATGCGGCGCATTTCTTTTTTGTCTTTGTTTTTTTTTTTTTTTTTTTTTTTTTTTCCTCCATGCCTGCTAATAGTCTTGTTCACCCATGGGCCCGGTATGATGCACGCGGGACATCGATATATCGACTATTCTCTCATTTTCTCTCTGTGAAGTGTACACCGAACTGGATGAACCGGATTAGCTGGTGTTGTTTTACTAAGATGCCCTCGCCCCACCCCCCCCCCACTCCAACCCCCCCCCCCCCCCCCCCCCCCCCCCCCCCCCCCCCCCCCCCCCAGCCCTACTCCTCCTCTCCCCGTCTCCGCCCTTACACCCAACTCCCCTCTCTTCCACTACCCCTCTCCCCCGCCTCTCGTTTCCATGTCTCCATTCTCCCCGCACGAAAATAAGGAGTGCTTTCTAGCTCACCGAGTTCGCAGTCAGTGGTTGGGCGTTCGAATCCCTCTAAGACCTGTCATTAAAAAATATTGTTTTCAGGTGCCCGCTTTTTTTAAGTGGTGTCAAAAAAAAAAAACCAAGCGTAGTCGACTGCCATTTTTCCAGAAGGGCTGAAATTGTACATCCTCTCTCTCTCTCTCTCTCTCTCTCTCTCTCTCTCTCTCTCTCTCTCTCTCTCTCTCTCTCTCTCGCTCTCTCTCTCTCTCCACAAACATACGCGCATATACGCAGACAGACAAACACACCACACACACACACACACACACACACACACACACACACACACACACACACACACACACACACACACACACACACACACACACACACACTCGTGCACGTGCGCGTATTGCCGGCCTCGATAAAACATACGTTCTTGTCCTTCCTATGTCTCCCATAGAATCTCTGTCTGTCTGTCTGTCTGTCTGTTGTTTTGTCTGTCTGTGTGCGCGCGCGCTGTCTGTGTGCGAGTGTGTGTGTGTGTGTGTGTGTGTGTGTGTGTGTGTGTGTGTGTGTGTGTGTGTGTGTGTGTGTCTGTCTGCAGGTCTCTCTCTCTCTCTCTCTCTGTGTCTCTCTCTCTCTCTCTCTCTCTCTCTCTCTCTCTCTCTCTCAAACTACATAAACAAGTTTTGTATTATATTAAAAGCATTCTGGCCCCTCCACTCCCCTTTCCTTTCACTGGATTGAGTTCCTTTCAATGTGACAAATTTTTATTCCATTCTCCATACTACTTTGTGCATCCCATACTGATGGATCAATCCTTGAAGCAGGGGCAATGAGGAAAACGGTACCTAGGAAGGCGTGGAGGGATAAATAGATAGGCGGGTGGATAGGTGGATGGATGGACGGACGAATGAATACAGACATGAAATCATTTTCGCCCAGGTTTGCAGCCTGGACGCTCACCCCCCCCTCAGTTGAAAGCAGCCGATTTAATCAACACTGGCAGTTTCGGCTGTTTGGTAAGGCGGTGGCGCACGAACCGTTTTTGAACCGTATGCTTGGTGTGGATTGAACAAACATGGTCACAAACATATCCTGTCTGTCTGTCTGTCTGTCTGTCTGTCTGTCTGTCTGTCTGTCTGTCTCCTCTCTCTCTCTCTCTCTCTCTCTCTCTCTCTCTCTCTCTCTCTCTCTCTCTCTCCCCCACTCATTCCCTCTGTCTTACTCATCCCATCTTCTTCCCTGTCTCTTACTCTTCCTATCCCAGTGCCTCTCTTTCATCCTCTTTCTCTCTGATCTTTTCTTCAGTGAAGCAGGAAGGAAGGTGTGATGGGGAACACTGGGGAAGACGGGAGGGCCGTTCCTTCGCTACGGAAAGCATCCTTTCCCCATCCGTCTTGTGTTCGACAAGGCGATGAAACAATTAGTTTTCCTCCTGCGGCTGTCCTCTGTGAGCAAGAACTGGGCAGAAACTGTCCTCCAGCCCTCCCTCCCTCCCCCCCCCCCTCCCCCCCCCCCCCCCACCTCCCCCCCCCCCTCCCCCACTCCCCTTCCACTCCACCTTCATCCTGCTAGTAAAGCTGCTGGTAGACCTGCCGCAAAATGCGCTGTTTGAGCCGTGCGGTTGGAAAAGACGATTCGAGTATCGAGCGGTCCGAAGTCTTCGGTATGGTAACGCTCGTGAGGATTGGAAAGAGGAACAACGCTCGCTCACGCTGGGTCTGCTACCAATCTCTTATTGTTGTCAGTAAACGGGGGGTTAGCAGCGGTGTCTTGCACACTTTGGATCAGAACAGGCACCGCTGAACACAATCAATGGGGATCAACAGCAGTGTGATGTGATTTCTGGTGATTTGACTCATGGTGATGTGACGTTTAGAAGCTAGCAGCTGTTCAACAATTCACTTGCCAGGGATCATTTATTAGCAATGAGGGATTAGCAATGAGGGATCCTACCCAAAATGCTCCCAAGAGCAGCAAAGACGACTTCAGCACTAGCCAAACAAAGCCTCTACGGAAGGACAACAAGATGCAAGACAAGGACCCTCTCAGCGGACCTGGAAGAAGACTCTTGAAAATGAGGCGATACCTCAAGCCACTAGAGATCATAATACATATTGATCCTATTACCAGTAAGCAAGACCGTCGAATCGCCAAACAGAAAAAAAAAAAGTGCGAGGAAAATAACTGTGTTCACTCTGCACCCACAGTTATTTCCCTTGGCGGTAAAACCAATTGTTGGGGAAGGCGAGCGCTCTCCCGAAGGCCCTTCTAGTTATGTACAGAATGACATGGCCAATATAAAGCTTTGTAGGCGTCATTTTCTCATTTGAGACCAATTACTTTGGGTTACACTATGCTGACTGCGTGTACAGTATTTTTTTTTTTTTTTTAGCAAAGTTCGTAGGCAAAGAAACAAAAGAAAACCTGATACCTGCTGGAAGGAGGAACGGATTTGATCTGTTGGCAACACGCCACTCCGCCTTCGAGACGAACTAAACACAACATTCATATACAGCAGGCAGCACAAGAAGAGTTTTAGACCAAATTTGTTCAGTCCTCACCAAACACATACGGTTAACAACGGTTCGTGTGGCATCGCTTCTCACCGAACAGCCGAAGCTGCCAGCGTTGGCGAGGTCGGCTGCGCTCCACTGAGCGGTGAGCGTCCAGGTTGCAGACTTGGGCGAATGTGATTGCCTGTCTGTATTCATAAAACGTCCGGCCATCATCCACCTATCCACCCATCATCTATCTGTCCATCCATTGATGCTTAAGTACAGTTTTCCTCATACATTGCTCCCAGTTTAAGGATCAGTCCATGGGTATGGATGCATATAGTATTACAAAGAGTGGAATAATTATTTGTCACGTTGAAAAGAACTTAATCGACTGAAGGGTAAGAGGGGAGACCTAGAATGCTTTTCGTACAATAAACACTTATTTATGTGGTTTTGTAACGACAAGAGAGAGAGACAGACAGGCAGATAGAAGACAGAGACAGTCTCAGAGACACAGAGAGAGACACATACAGACAAACAGATAGACGGACAGATAGAGTGCCAGAGTGAGAGAGAGTGAGAGAGAGAGAGAGAGACAGACAGACAGACAGACAGACAGACAAGACAGAGAGGAGAGGGGTGGAGGAGAGGTCTATCGAATGGCCTAAAACTGCTCCACTGTTTCAAACAGAAGCAAGGAGTATACTGACAGCAACTGAGGAGACCACCGTGCCTGAGTGGTTAACCACAGACCTGTCGCAATGTCTTCTGTAGGAACAGATTTTTTCCCTTTGTCCCTTCTCCATCATTGACGATTTTTTTTTTTTTTTTTTTTTTTTTTTTGTAAACGAAAGGGGCTGTTTGTAAATAATCAACAGGAGGCAGACTTGGAGCGGAATGGATACAATGCGAATGGATGTGACGTTTTGACAAAAATCCGACGTAATGGTTTCGAGTTATCTTGAATAACGGACACATGCGGGCTAAGCGCGCGCGCGCGCACACACGCTCACACGACGCGCGCACACACATGCGCGCTAAGCGCGCGCGAACGTACGCTCACACGCGCGCGCGCACACACATGGAAACGCGCGCGCGCGCGTACGGGTACGCGCGCACGCTCTCGCACACATACACACACACGTGCAAACACACACACGTACGCACGTACACACATACACAGCAGACAGTCACACACACACACGTATAGACACACACACATACACACACACACACACACACACACACACACACACACACACACACACACACACACACACACACACGCACGCACGCACACACACAACGCACGCACACGTACACACACACACACACACACACACACACACACACACACACACGCACGCACGCACGCGCGCGCGCGTGCGCGCGCTCGCACACACATGCACACACTCAAACACGCACAACCACACTCACGCACGCACAACCACAAGAACAAGACATAGAGAGACAGATACAGACACAGATACACAGACAGAGTTCTAGAGATACAGACAGACAGACAGACAGACAGACAGGGGCAGAGACACAGAGAGAAACAGAGAAAGATTAGAAGAGTACGGGGGGAGGGGGACGACATCTAATGATATGTAACTGCTCCACTTACCAGATTGAAGCAGGATTATTCCCTTCGTGCATCTTCATCGCTGACATTTTTTTTTTTCTTCCTTTTTTTTTTCCTTAAAGAAAAGAGCTGCTTGTAAATAATCAGCAAGAGTCAGAGTTTTAGTGGAATGGATGCAAAACCTACAACATTTTGACGAAAATCAGACTAAATGGTTTCTAGTTATTTTGAGCGCAAGGACACATGCGCACGCAGCGCGCACGCACACACGCTCACACACGTACGCACGCATGCACACACGCACATATCGCACACACACACACACACACACACACACACACACACACACACACACACACACACACACACACACACACATGGCGATTAGATTTGAAATGACGTATTGCTCTGAGTAATTATCTCGGGCTTAGTGTGTGGTTGGCACAGTTCGTACGTTAGCTCGTGGCGACGTGCCCGCATGTGTGCATGTGGATCTATATCTGTGTGTGTGTGTGTGTGTGTGTGTGTGTGTGTGTGTGTGTGTGTGTGTGTGTGAGAGAGAGAGAGCGCGCGCGCGCGCGCGCGCGCGCGCGCCTGTATGTAGCGCACTTTCTCAACCTAAAATATGGGTTTACCAACAAGGAAAGTTGTTGCTGTTGTTGTTGTTGCTGCTGCTGTTGTTTGTTGTTATTGTTGTTGTTGTTGTTGATCAAGTTTTTTTTCTCTCTTTTGTGTGTGCATAGAATCCAGCGTATTTTTACTGACGGGAAAGTTCTTGGAATATAATAGAGTTTTTTTAAATAGCTGATTCATGAAAATTAAAGTCAGCATTTCCAGGGCAGATTTCCGAACAT
>JADBJO010002684.1:47500-52500 GCA_016801955.1 Conus betulinus | reverse complement strand
CATTGGCACCAACTCCGAAAAACAGACCTTGCACAAAACCATATGAAAGACTTGCAATACTTACATTACTCTATTTATTCTCCTTTCTGAATATCTGCCTTTTTTCTGTTTTTTGTTTCTCTCGTCCTTTCTCCCTGTCGGTGAAATGACCTAAATGCTTTCGTTCTTTTCTTGCTTTTTTTTTTTTAAACATGTCTGTCTTCCTTTCCACCACCCTATCCCTTTCCATCTTATCTTTCATTGATGTCCATTGTCATTTGTCTCAACTTCCCAGTTTCCCTCATTCCTATCTTTTCTTCTTCTTCTTCTTCCTTCTTCTTCTTTCTTCTTCTCTCCCCCCCCCCCCCTCCTCCTCCTCCTCCTCCTCTCCTCCTCCTCCTCCTCCTCCTTTCTTCTTCTTCTTCTTCTTTCTTCTACTCTGCGATCAATACGGAAGCCGAACTAGATTTCCAGCTCTTTTTTGCCACCTCAGCCAAAGCTGTAATTTCTCCACAGTACCGGAAAGAAATTGGCCCTTTTTTATAGCAAGTCTCTTCCCCCCGAGAGAGAAAAAACTAGGAAGTGCAGGGACGGAGTGTGGCTATTGTTAGGCAGTCCGGTGATCGTCTGTCCACACTTGATTAAGCCAAACTGGACACCTACTACTCATTAAAGAGGCTAGCTTGGGACCACGATGATACTGAAGCAGGAAACAGTGCGAAGCCGTAGAAATGATTGTCCAAGTTATAATACCGTTATATATTGTCCACAAGGAATTGGAATCGGCGATGTTTGTCTTGGGGGCTGGTTAGAACGTGTTTGAACGAAATATGGGATTATGGCTTTTTTTTCTAACTTGTTTTATGATTCATGAAAACATTTTGCGAGTTCTGTTCCTATTGTTTGTTCTGATGTTGCCACAGTATTTTCCGTATTTTCAGTTGGCACACACACACACACACACACACACACACAGAGCTTTCACTGAGTAAAATGATTACCTGTGACAGATCTGTCGAGTTATGCATCATTCTAGTGCGTAATTTGTTTTATCACGTCATATCAAAATCTTTACGTCTCTTCCCACACTAGCTTACCTACTGGCACTCAGGGAGGAGGTCATTTGATGATGAAGGCAAATAAAGCCGAACATTTCAACTATCACTACAACAGCTTATATATATATATATATATATATATATATATATATATAGAGAGAGAGAGAGAGAGAGAGAGAGAGAGAGAGAGGAGAGAGAGAGTGTGTGTGTGTGTGTGTGTGTGTGTGTGTGTGTGTGTGTGTGTGTGTGAGAGAGAGAGAGAGAGAGAAGAGAGAAGAGAGAGAGAGAGAGAGAGAGAGGGGAGGGAGGGAGGGAGGAAGAGGTGAGATAAGGTGGGGGTGAGAACACAAGAAAGACAGAGACAGGGGCAGGCGATGAGTTATAAACTCTCAGACCTAAGTCAGAAACGACAAAGAAACAGAGAGAGACAGAGGGAAACAGAAACAAAGGCAGCCAGGCATGCGGAAGAAGAATAGTTTTCAGTCGACTTCGCATTTCCACCTACCGTCTCCATCGTCGTAGAGGATAGTTGAGAGATGGGAGAGAGATGTAACACAGCACTGTGAAGGCCAAGAGGAGACAGCTAAGAATCGATCACCATCACCACCTTCACGACTATCGCCATTATTGCCACTTCCAGTGCCTTCACCACCAGCGAGCTCCAGGATTTAGTGCCAAGTTCGCCGCTCAACGTTTGTGAAGGGGACTCGGTTTTCTCCCACTGGGATTAAAGTAGAAAGAAGTACATTAGAACAGAGTTTCAGCTGCCGAATTCCTACCAGTCAATACCAACACCATCGCATGAACTTGATCTATAACTTATTGATTACAAGAAAAAAAAGAGCTCTAGTAGGTATTCGGGACTCGAAGCATGCAAGACAGCCTCACTCATCCTGATCTCCTTTTTTTTTCACAGTAAAAATCTTCTATCAGTACACCCGTCCTTTACAATAAGATAGGAGGTGAGTTTCACTTACCATTTACAGTGCGTTAAAATCATCATCTTCCTGCAATTAGGTTCATTTTCTCTGTATATAATGCATGAAAACTGTCATGACGGAACTCCTGTTATCTAAAAACACATCCAGAGGACATGCAAGTCCTTGAAAATAGCAACGAATACCTCCAGGATGTGCCCGAAAGACAGATAACCCGAACTTATTCATGTTCGACTGGGATGAATACCAAGAAAGGAGGGTCATGGTTATGGGTGCATAGATCATCAATGCTAACATTATAATGAATGTCCAGAGATCTTCAGTAGACTAGGCATGAAAAATGACTTCACACTCGTCAAGGCGGTCGTGCAGCAACTGAGTTGATAACTCGTCTAACCATAGCAATTGCTGTTACACCTGTTCTCAGCAATGTTTGGGAAGAATCTTAGCGTCAGTCTTAGACTGTGAGAGCGCTATTTGTCATCACTTTATCATGTTATATATTAACGGTCTGTGGTGGACATTGTTATCCAAAGCCGCAAACAGGATCTGGGTATTAATAGTCACGAAACGTTCTTTTAAATCTCTCTTATTCTGTCATTTGAAGAAAACTCGACATCAGAAATGTATGATAACGGCGATGGAAGGTAAAGAAACATATAAACGCACAAGCAAAACAATCCAAACATATAATTTTTGTTCTGGTGTCTTTCTCAGATCACCAGACTAACTACTTTGAACAATTTTAGGTCTACTTCCCACTAACCCCTCCCGGCAATGACAAAATGAAGAAAAATGGATGTCGTTGGTCCGGGACAGGGACCACAATGGACTGTCTAGACTATCCTGCAGGGAATGTTAGTGGAGGCAGACGAAGAAGCGACCACCGAATGAGCCGGACTGACAACATCAAAAAATGGCAGCCCTCCATTGTACAGATAGATCACTCTGACCATCACATGGAAAAAAAAAGTTTCATAGTGAGTTGACTGACAAATATGTGAATAGGGTTCAATTGTAAGCTTCATTCAGGTTTACTCTGTGACAAATATGGGAATAATCTTCAACTGTAAGCTTTATTCAGGTTTACTGTCTGACAAATATGGGAATAATGTTCAATTGTAAATTTCATTCAGGTTTACTCTGTGACAAATACGGGAATAATGTTCAGTTGTAAACTTCATTCAGGTTTACTCTAAAGACAGTGCTTGTCGGCTGGTACGTGGTTATTGTTGTTGTAATTATTTTCTATTGTCTCATCCTCAGTGCTAATACTGCCTCCTCCGACCCCACAACCTCCCCCACTACCACTATCCACTACCCAACATACCTAGCCACACAAAGTGTCATCTGTTTACTTTCATCAGCGGTCCACAGGGATCAGGGAGAATCAGGCTGTTATGAGGGCACTCATCAAAAGAGACATTGCACTGCTGCCTGCTCACTCCGGGAACATTGAAATAGGCATCGCAAGTCACTGGTTTGATGTTCGTTTAATTCAGACTGACAACGTAACAACAGTGGAGCATAGTTTCAGACTTCTAAGAGTTTATATAAACAGTGCCGCACAGTAGTTCAGTAAAGTAACCGTGGAGTATCGCAAGTCCACGCTCACATAATGAGATGTCCCTCTGCCCTATTCAATATTAGTTCGATATTTAATATAAGCAGTGTATCAGCTGTCCCATCCACCTGAGGCAATGGCCACAGATCCATCATTCTCAATCAGATCATCATTACTGTCAAAGGTACCACCGTTAGTCGACCCCATCCTTTGTGCGCATCAGCTGGTCAAACAATCCACTCACAAACCGTGTGCCTAAGTGACTAACCACGCCAATGTCACTGTGTGGGAGTACCTAAAGAAGGTTATTGTATGTGTCCAAGTGACGAGAGAAAACACCAGCACGACTCAGGTAACTTTGTTATGTATTTGTCTATATATTACATTCTTGGTGGTGAGACTAACATGGAAACTCTATTCGTAACGTGTAGAATGTGGTACGTTTCGATCGGCATTCTGTTTCTTTTTCTCTTTTTTTTTTTTTTTTGGTTCGTTTTTTTAAGCTAGTACTTTTTATCTGCACCGACATGACGTCTTACAAAAAAAGTTTGAAAAAGAATAGTTGAGCACAATAGTACAATGTCATTACATATAACGAAAACCCAATAGTAGTGTGGTAAACCACACAGGTTCATTTTCTGACAATCGTGAGATTCGGTCCCAGACGCGGAACAAGTAGACTGGGATATATCTGAAGAGCGTCGCCACCTTCAGTTAATCATCACTGTTTGTCCTTTGACTCGCACTTTACGTTCTGTATTGTAAATATATTGTATATACTTTGCAAGTGTTTCTCAGTTTATACGTTCAAACAACGTTAAAGACTTAAGCATTTTTGTCGGTATTTTTCAAATCAGTGGCTGACTAGTCGAGTCAACATGATTACCTCAGTAGCAGTAACACTGCATGTTTGTTATGATCTGCTGCTTTTTTTGCTTTTGATGAATATATCTTTTTCAATCGGGTATTGAACCTACAGCATCCGAGTGAAAGGAACGACCATGTATGTACGTTGTATTCCTTATCGTGAGGGATCATTCATAATGAAAATGCTGATCGTCTTGCGAAACGGAGAAAGAAATATTCTATACATAGTTGACCTGCACTGTTTGCCATCAACAAACGTATGCGATACTATGGAAACAAGACACATCAGTAGCTGTTCTTTTCTAACACATGTATTTTTTCTTACACAACGTGAGAACTTATGATAGGGTCGTGATCCGAAGTTGCCCGCTGCATGCATTTTACTTCACTGTACACAGTTAAGTCAGTTCAAATCAATGAAAGTCGTTGTAATGTGTCGCCAGTTTCGGATGTTAAATCGTTCTGAAAAGAAAAGGCTTCTCATGTCAAAACATTATATCTAAATAAAGTCACTCGTTTTTAGTCCCATCGGTCTTTTCTTGTTAAACCCACTAACATTACTCCCAACTGTTAACTGTTTTCACCCCTTCCGGA
>JADBJO010002684.1:0-2500 GCA_016801955.1 Conus betulinus | reverse complement strand
GGATACAGGGGAGGAGGGGGTAGGGTAGAAGATTTATGGCTGTCTTGGGCAAGTTCAAGGTGTGTGACCTTACGTTGGGCCCGTTCCCCTGTAACCTTTGATGTTATCTGTCGCTGGT
The DNA here is from genome assembly GCA_016801955.1 of Conus betulinus. Taxonomy (NCBI): domain Eukaryota; kingdom Metazoa; phylum Mollusca; class Gastropoda; order Neogastropoda; family Conidae; genus Conus; species Conus betulinus. The sequence goes on along the minus strand of JADBJO010002684.1, from coordinate 2,382 downwards.
GGAGACAGACAGACAGACAGAGACAGACAGGGGAGGAGAGGGAGAGAGAGAGAGAAGAGAGAGAGAGAGAGAGAGAGAGGGAGAGAGAGAGGAGAGGGAGAGAAGAGAGAGAGAGATAGACAAAAGAGAAAGAGAGAGAGGAGAAAGAGAGACAGACAGTGGGAAAGGGGGGGAGGAGCAGAGGGGGAGGGAGAGAGACACTCAAACAGATGGAGAGACAGAGACAGATAAACAGAGAGAGAGAGAGATAAAAGAGAGACAGACAGAGAGGGGGGAGGGAGGGGGAACAGAGGGGGGAGGGAGAGATACACTCAGACAAATAGAGAGAGAGAGAGAGAGGAGAGAGAGAGAGAGAGAGAGAGAGAGAGAGAGAGAGAGAGAAAACAGTAATGTTCTCCAGCAACAACACCACTCACCTCACCCACCCACTTCCCAGACCCAAAGATTTGGACATGTCTTTTTTGAAGGCGTTATACACGATTTTCGACCTTGTATTCCAGGGTGCATCAGGGTCCGTGATTTGCCCCACATCTTCTTCCATCAGGTCTTGGCACACTGTACCGCATCACAGACTGAGGGCTGAAGGGAAGTTCTCTTTTCATGGTTTGAACACGTATCCCAGGCACGTGGGGCATGTTGCCAGTTTAAGGCGCATCTTCCCTGACACCGTGAACGCTGTCGAAAAACGAGAGAATAAGCGACATACAGAGGGAAGAGACAGAGAGAAAAACAGAGAGATTCAGAAGGGATGAGGAAGAGAAAAGATGGGTGGAATTACAGAGAGAGAGAGAGGATGGAGAGAGGGAGAGATGAGAGAGAGAGAGATAGAGAGAGAGAAAGAGAGAGAGAGAGAGAGAGAGAGTAGAGAGATTGTCAGAAACAGAGAAGTGACAGATTTTGAGATTGTCAGAAACAAGGAGAAGCCGTTTTGTGACCCATTATTCCCATTCCAGCCTGGACGTTTTTTTTTTAATTCGATTGTCAGCCGTTCCAGACCTGTGAGCGGTATCCCCCTTCCGGCTTCTTTTTTTTCCTCCTTCACGAACACACAAACCCTTGTTTGTTTTGACACACCAAAACACAATAAAGAAAGAGCAACAAACCATTATTTTGACACAAGAACACACACATCGCCCAATGTGCAGACACGCCAGCAGTGCGGAGAAAAATAATTAATAAGATCTTCTTCAACAAGTTTCAATCTCATATCAAATATATCCAAGGCAAAAAAACTGTTTGCAGGGTGGAATTGCACACGTAGCCCCTGTGCCATGTCGCTGTGTGTGACAAGAAGGCGGGGCGGTAAAACCCCGTCTAAATGAAAAAGAGGTATAACAACAGGGAACAAAAAAAATGGAGGGGGGAACTGAGGAGGAGGTAAGTTCAGAGAATGGATTGAGAAAAAGTAGAAAATAGGAGATGGAAAAAAAAACACAGGGTCTGACAAAATCAGCGGGAGGAAGAGCCAGCAAACGTACGAGCGAACGTGCGAGCGAGCGAGCGAGCGAGAGCGAGAGAGAGAGGGGAGAGAGAGAGAGGGGGGAGGGAGGATGATAGAAAAATAGACAGACAGAAACAGACAGAGAAAAAAGAACTTTGAAAAAATAACCTGAAAGTAGAATCTTACTACTTGGTTTACGGTCTTTTCCATTCCGAAAACGTAGAGGGGGGGAAACATCATCGTTTTTTAAAAAGACTGAAGATAGGCATTTTAGCATTTTACTGGGTTTTGACGCCTTCTCATTTCAGAGTCTGTGAGTGTTATTTTTCCAATGTTAATTCCCCCTCACATCATCATTCGTTTTTTTGTTTTTTTTTTTTTTTTTTTTTTTTGTTTTTTTTTTTTTTTCGTTTTTTTTCTTCGGGGGTCGTCAGTTCTTGGCAAGAGCGCTATGACACTAGACTGGGGATCAAAGGAAGAATGTAATTGGCCAGGATCTGGATGCAGGAGACAGGGTGCACCTTAAAGGTGCGTTGGGGAGTTGTTATTACCTGTTATGTGCAAAGAGAACAAAACATCGGTGAACACCATTCTTGATGAGAGAGAGAGAGATGAGAGAGGACAGAGACGGAGCCAGAGACCCGGCATACAGAGAGACAGACAAACGAGACAGACAGATAGATAGGATCTCCAGAAAAATGGGGAGAGAGAAGAAAACCATAGAGACACAGAGCCACCACGAGCTGCCAACACAAAGAAAAAACGCACATGAAGTTAGTTATCTCCCTTAGGATAGGAAACGCTCCCAAAGCAGAGTGTGGTAGAGTTGTAATACACATTTTTAGAGAACATATAGAAGAAGCAGAAAAAAACCAAGAGAGAGAGAGAGACAACACAGAGAGATAGAGAGAAAGAGAGAGAATCGAACAAGGAGGAGATAA
>JADBJO010002683.1:285000-293238 GCA_016801955.1 Conus betulinus | reverse complement strand
AGAGAGAGTGGCGGGTAGGACAGACAAAACAGGCAGGACAGACAGAAAGACAGACCGAAGAAGAAGAAGAAGAAGATGACAATGATGATGATGATGATGACGATGATTGATGATGAGGAATTTGTCATCCGTAGGGATACATTGCTCCAGTTCTGAAAGTCTGTTTAAGGAAATTCAAACTGGTTCCGCAGGACAGGGCAAACAGGGCTGAGCAGTACTAAAACCCCTCTCATCACTCTCATGATCGCACTCCTACTGATACTGTCCTCCTCACGCTTGCATCGGCTAAAAGATGAAAAAGGAATACAACTGTAAAATCTTCTTGAAGTTAGTCCTCAAAAACTTTTCGTTTTTCGTCTTTTCCCCCCTTCCAAAGTGTGGACCCAGTCCCGCGGCATCGACGCACTCAACGATTGGTCTTTGTGATCTAACCTGGGTCTCCGTTGTGTCTATAGACCTTTCAGACTATTGCCCACAAGAGTTCCCTGTCCCCAATCCACCACGAGGGACACAAATGAACTGACCGTGTTTTGCCGTAAGGAAGAGTCATGTTGATTACTGCTATTTGGCGGCCCCACTCACTCACTCATCTGGTTTCCTTCAGAAACAAACGCTCCTTGTCAATGAGCAAGCCGAAGAGCTCGATCAGCTCCCTTTGTCGGCTTTCGTTGCCCTACAATATGGCACGCCGATCACATCCATTTGCCCTGGAATGGAAGGACGTTTTGTTTGTTTGTTTGTTTGTTTCCTGGTAAGCCTGAAATGGATGAAGTGACAACGAAGACAAGATTTTAGAGAGTATCAGGCATAACAAAGTCAAATAGTCGAAGTATTGCTTGTTTCTAAAAGTTTACACTGCCCGAACTAGGACGTAACAAAACAAAAAAAAAACGTGTTTTTGCTTGCTTATGTCTTCGAAGGCAGCAAAGAGAGAACTCGTGTAATACAAAATGATTTTTGTGAATAAAAAAAGTGAGATGGCGAGATGAAAAACACACACCAGAGAGAGAGAGAGAGAGAGAGGAGAGAGAGAGAGAGAGAGAGAGATGTTTAATATTCAAGAATTAAAATGTTAGGCTGAGGCATAGTCTTACAATCTGTCCTTGTCATGCATACATTATTTCATCACATAATATTTATGCCGACAATTCAACAAAATATCACTATTGTAATTTTACGGTGACAAGCAGACTCTTCATAATTTTGATAATGACATGGTGGGTAGTCAACACAAGGAACAAAAACGAACAAATGCAAAAGCACAGTGAAGTGAGAGAGAGAGAGAGAGAGAGAGAGAGAGAGAGAGAGAGAGAGAGAGAGAGTAGAGAGAGAGAGAGAGAGACAGACAGACAGACAGACAGACAGACAGACAAACATGCAGACAGACAGACAGACGGACAGACAAACAGAGAATGGTAGTTCAGGGGATGAGAAGAGGGATGGGAGAGAAAGTTGGAGTTGGTGTGAGCGGTTTAATGGAGTAGGTTATACGTGTTCAAACAGTATATTCAATGCATGGTTTGGAGAAGACTTTGCAAATGGACATTAATGGTTTTAATCGAATAATCAAGCTACTATGATATAAAATGTTCCTGTAAATATTTCTTGAATTGTTTAACGTATTCGCATTTTGTAGACTCGGTGGGAGAGTTCCAGACCTATGGTCCAGAGTGCACTAATCGTGTTTGGGAATGATTAATGCGGGGATAGTGGAGAAGGAAAATCCTCCTGACCAGAACAGTTGTTCAGTCTTGTTGAAAGGGTATTGATATATCATGACATAGTATTTGTCGAAATATATCTATCGAAATTTTAACACATAAATGATGCCTTTTTGATTTCAGATTATCCACTCAGAAGAACTAGGATTAGTGGTTCTACATTTTCATCTGTTGCTAGAGGTACGGAAGGAAGAAGCAGCTTTAAATCACCTGTATGGAGAGAATCCAGCCTTTTCCGTGGACAGTAATATTCCCATACCATATTGTTGAGGTGTGTAACAGATATGTGACGTTATGTATGCGTTAAAGATGAAGTTAAGCGTAGTAGTGCTGACATAGCGCCTTTTTTAACACACAAAACAAATGTTTTATCAGATGATGAATTATTGAGATGAATTTGCCATTTGAATTCTTTAACTATCGTTACTCCTAAAACAGGATGCTCATCTACCTGTCCAACACAAGTACCATTCAACTGAAAGCTTAGGCCAAAAGGAGCCAGTTGGTGCTTTTGGCAAGTGGTTATAATCATAGATTTCGGAGAGAGAGAGAGAGAGAAAAAAAGAGAGAGAGAGAGAGAGACAGACAGACAGACAGACAGACAGACAGGCAGACAGACAGACAGATAGAGAGGGGGGGATACCATAAATCACACATTGTTCTGAAAACCAGCATTCATGTCTTGATTGGAAAAGGGCGAATTATCCGTTTTATGTTGAGTGTAAATTTCGACAACGTAGATGTCAACACCAGACAGTGATCTTTATAAGAGGATATGTGCCTTAGCTGTGTACTCCAACCATAACACTCGACGGGCTAAACATTAAATTTTATGAAATCTTTCCAATTTTGGCTGACACAGTGAAATCCAGAGACTTGATGCACTTTAAGAAAGTCTTCCAGATCCTTAAATCTTGACCCAGCCGACACGATGGTTTGTCTACAGTCAGTGTGATGATGATGACGGTGATGGTGATGATGATGATGATGGTGATGATGATGATGATGATGATGATGATGATGATGATGATGATGATGATAATGATTGATGACGATGACTTACAACTCGGCGCGTTTGACATTGAGGGAAATTATTATGGTTTTTTATGATCAAACCTCCAGTTATCCCCCACATTCACCCCCACCACTCTGGAGTCACCCATTCCCCGTTCCCTCACTCCCAGCAAGAAGTATGTTAATATGAGAAGACTTGTATCTAAACGAATAATCTTTAAAAATTATCAGTTTTTATGAAGAGAGAAGCAGTTTGATGGTGGCCAGACCACGAGCGGAGATATGTGGCCTAAGCTATGGTGTAATGCCAAACTGCAGGACACGAAAGACATGCATTTGTGTATTTATTTACTTCTTCATTTAGTCATTTATTTGAAAATATATCAGCCCTCTCATTTCATTCTGCCGAATGTTAATGAAAAGACGAAAGAAAAGAAGAAGAGACAGAAAAAAAAAGAGAAAAAAAGAGAGAGAAACGTGAGAGAGATAAACAAAAGGACTGACAGAAAGAAACTGAATAGATGGACAAAAAGATCTGTTTTGATTAGGGTTTTATTTGTGTGTGTGTGTGTGTGTGTGTGTGTGTGTGTGTGTGTGTGTGTGTGTGTGTGTGTGTGTGTGTGTGTGTGTGTGTGTGTGTGTGTGTGTGTTAGAAGCTTTGAGTGGGACAGGATGAACGACGTAGGAGGCACGGCATGGAGAATGCACTGGCAGGCCGGGAGAGGTGGAGTGGAGTGGGGAATGGTTGGCATGAATTTGAAGCAAGTGAGGTGGAAAATGGTGTATTCATTTGGGAAGAGAGAGAGAGAGAGAGAGAGAGAGAGAGAGAGAGAGAGAGAGAGAGAGAGGCATTGTTCAAGCCCAGTTTCTGTACTCAGTGTTTTTGCAGGAAAACGAAATGTGAAAACACACTCAATCAAAAACAGGTATTTTATCGGATATTTGGTTTGCAAACCAAATATTCGATAAAAATACAAAAGTTAGACAATTTTTCAAAGACAAAAAGTCTATAGTCCACATCCCTCAAATCCTGGGGTGTCATAGCCAACATGTAATATATCTGTTCTGTCCCTCCTTCTCCTCTCCTACTACACAACAAACAATGTGTAACCTTAACATGGAAAGCAACGGGAGCGAAAAGGTTTGGGAGAAAGAAGAGAACAGAAAGAACAACAAGAAGGGGAGGACACTTGGGATCACATAGATTTTGGAGGGAGAGAGGGGGGATGTGAAAACTTACTGAAAACTGCTTAGGTCCCCAGTGTCCAGCACGTGGTGTGATGAGTGGGTCAGCCATTGATCTCCAGTCTTCTCCAGGGCGGTTGAGGAGGGGAAAGCGGGGATCTTGGCTGCTGCTGTGGATGATGATGGTGGTGGAGCTTTCAAAAACAACTTGCCCGCAGCCCCCTGTCCCCCAACTCCCCTCACAATTGATACCATCACTCTCGTCACTCGAGAGGTTCGTTTGGACAATATATCAGTCCAGTGTGTGTGTGTGTGTGTGTGTGTGTGTGTGTGTGTGTGTGTGTGTGTGTGTGTTTCAAATGAAAATATACTTCTGTTGACAGATGGGAAATTTCCATCACACTTTTTGGGCCAGATGACTACAACGGTATCCATGAACCATACCGTCCATAGCCCATCACTGCAATGGGACAAGTAAGGCGTGCCAGTTTCTGTATGGCGAAGAACACTAAGTGGAAAACCCGACAGACCTGTTTTCTGTTTCCCCGCTTGCCACGTCTGAAGGCTGCAGAGTATGGCGTGGTTTCGCTTTCCTTTCAGTGATGAACGTGTCTTGATTCACTTAGGAAGGATGCATTCTCTGTAACTGCAGAGAAAGTCAGACATCTATTTGTCCCAGTATGAATGACGTCTGTGTTTTGTGTGTGTGTGTGTGTGTGTGTGTGTGTGTGTGTGTGTGTGTGTGTGTGTGTGTGTGTGTGTGTGTGTGTGTGTGTGTGTGTGTGTGTGTGTGTGTGTGTGTGTGTGTGTGTGTGTGTGTGTGTGTGTGTGTGTGTGTGTGTGTGTGTGTGTGTGTGTGTGTGTGTGTGTGGTGGTGGTGGTGGTGGTGTGTGTGTGTGTGTGTGTGTGTGTGTGCGTGCGTGCGTGCGTGTGTGTGTGTGTGTGTGTGTGTGTGTGTGTGTGTGTGTGTGTGTGTGTGTGTGTGTGTGTGTGTGTGTGTGTGTGTGTGTGTGTGTGTGTGTGTGTGTGTGTGTGTGTGTGTGTGTGTGTGTTTGGGATTTAAGGTTTTAGGATTTTCACGTGTTTTACATATGAAAAACAGTGGTTTTCTACGCGTGCGCTCATATACACAATCACGCACGCACTCCTCCCATCCGCCATTATACATATAAACACACGTGCGCTTGCGCGCACGCACCCATGCACCCGAACACGGAGGCGCGCGCACACACACACACACACACACACACACACGCGCGCGCGCGCGAGCGCGCGTGCGCGCACGCACGCAGGCACGCACACACACACACACACACACACACACACACACACACACACACACACACACACACAGAGGCACGCATGCTCTCACACGCACACCCAAGCAAGCACAGAGAGAGAGAGAGAGAGAGAGAGGAGAGAGAGAGAGAGAGAGAGAGAGAGACGGATACGGATACGGATACGGAAACTTCAATCATGATTAGGCCACAGAGAGAGAGAGAGAGAGAGGAGAGAGAGAGAGAGAGAGAGAGAGAGAGAGAGAGAGAGAGAGAGAGAGAGAGAGAGAGAGAGAGAGAGAGAGAGAGAGAGAGAGAGAGAGTTTCACATGTCAAAAATCAATAGATCATTAAAGGGAAAATGCCATTACTGTATAATTACGAAATTTGTTTTGCCTTTGACCTTTCTTTTCTTTTTTTTTTTTTCTGCATAATTCGGTTATCCACATGAGTGATAACCCTTTCCTCTGTGTTACATTTGATTGTCAAGATTGTACCCTGTTGCAAATTAATCTCATTAATACATACATATGTTACTTTCATGTGTGTGTGAGGGGGGGGGGGGGGGGGGGTCTGTTGATAGAGAGAATAACTACACTTTTTCATCAACCGATCAAGAAAAAGAAGAAGAAAAGTCGTTATCCATTGTGCAGCCAATAGGTCATTTCGGAAGTTTGTCACTCCTTGATGTCAGTTCCTGAAGTCATTGCACCTCCACCAACTTGTCCTTCAACAGTTTCAATTTCCACACAAGCGAACCACTCAAATGATCGGTCTTTTGTGATCTCAGTTGGGTCTTCTTTAGTACAGCTGTGTCTATAGACCTTTCAGACTACAGTCCACAAGAGCTCCTCCTCATCCAATCCAGCATCAGGGGCCCAAATGAACTGATCGTGTTTGCCGTGAGGACAGACAACGTGATGAAAGCTCTCCAGCACTTCCTTCCCCTCTGGTCGTCTGTGGCCCATCAGGAATTACTCATTGTGGGGCAAACTGAAATGCACGATCAGTTCGACTGGTTGGTTTTCACAACCGTACAATATGGCCTGCCAGCCAAATGTATGTCCTTGAGAAGGGAAGGGTTATGGTCTCCCTGTATGCGTTAAAGGGAAATGATTCATGTGAAAAATCATGATTTTAGGGAGTATGGAAAATCAAGAAGTCAAATGAGCAAGACATTTATTTTCTGTAAATGTTCTGGTGCCTAGACTGGGAAGTTTAGATTAATCAATCATCCACCAATCAAGAAAGTATTAAATGAACAAATGCATCATTAAGTAAGTAAGTAAATAATGAATAACAATAACAGTCATCATCATCATCATCATCATCATCATCATCATCATCATCATCATCATCATCATAATCATCATACTAAATTTTATTTATGGCGCTTAAGCTTACAAATACAGAAAGGGTTTAAGAAAACATAAAGGAAGCCAATAAGAAGAAAAAACATTGCAATAAGGAACATGTCCCTACAAACAAAAATGCATATTAATACACCCACGCCCCCCCCCCCCCCCCCCACACACACACACACACACACACACACATACACACACAACACACACTGTCTCGCAACAACGCACACAACAGCATACACACACACACACACACACACACACACACACACACACACACACACACACACACACACACACACACACACACACACACACACACACACACGTGCGCACGTGCGCGCGCGCACACACACGCACACACACACACACACGCACGCACACACACACACACACACACACACACACACACACACACACACACACACACACACACACACACACACACACACATGCACGCACGCACGCACGCACGCACACACGCACACACGCACACATACAAGTCCCACAATTAATTTGATGGGGAATAAATAGATAAGTAAACAAATAGTAAATAAACAAACAAATAATGAATAAGCAGATAAATTGAAATGAATTAGGTATATGAATGTAAACATCATCATCATCATCATCATCATCATCATCATCATCATCATCATCATCATCATCATCATCATCATCATCATCACCTCACCTCACCTAACCTCAGGCCCATAACTACAGAAGAAGTCGTTGGGGAAACCTGAGGACCGCAGACTCTTCCATGATCATCATAGAAATGATGATGATGATGATGATGATGATGATGATGATGATGATGATGATGATGATGATGATGATGATGATGATGATAGTAATGATGATGATAATGATAACAATGGTAATAAGAACCATAATGATAATGATGATGATTATGATGACGATGATGATGATACTGCTGCTACTACTACTACTACTACTACTACTACTACTACTACTAGTGGCACTGGTAAAATTTTTGCATATGTGACTGCTTTTTATGTCACCGTTAAGATGCAAACTTGCTGTTTTTGGAGAGGTGTGTGTGTGTGTGTGTGTGTGTGTGTGTGTGTGTGTGTGTGTGTGTGTGTGTGTGTGTGTGTGTGTGTGTGTGTGTGTGTGTGTGTGTGTGTGTGTGTGTGTGTGTGTGTGTGTGTGTGTGTGTGTGTGTGTGTGTGTGTGTGTGTGTGTGTGTGTGTGTGTGTGTGTGTGTGTGTGTGTGGTGTGTGTGTGTGTGTGTGTGTGTGTGTGTGTGTGTGTTGCATGCCTGGAGCAGGGGCTGGGTGAACGGTGTAGTTGACAGGATAAGGAGGATCGCCTGGCACGTAGGAAGAATGGTGGCGCGTGGAAAGAGACGGAAGAGTGGAGGGAAGGGGAAAGGTTGTGCTTCCAATCAACACAATTTCTCTACTGTTTTTTTTTTCTTCAAAGAATGAGATACTACTAAATAAATAAAACCCAAAACACACGCAGGGATGTCAGCAACACTAATGACAAAAAGACACAAACCAAGCATCCGGAAAACGCGAAAACTAATACATCTTTTGGACAATAAAACTCCCCCATGATAGCCCCCCTGTCCCTAGAGTGCAATAGCCAGCTCGCGATCTATCTGTCATATACCCTCCCCCATGCCCCTCATGCGCCCCCTCTCATTGA
>JADBJO010002683.1:272500-275000 GCA_016801955.1 Conus betulinus | reverse complement strand
AAGCCCTGATACTGACTTACTCCATGAAACCTACTTCAGAAAGTGAAAGTGGAATGGGAAGCCCTGCTTGGAATGAACTAATGCGCAGCCTTCCATTGGAGAGACATATGCATGTACTGCCCTGGACATGCTGGAGTTAAAGGAAAACGAGAGAGCAGACACACTGGCTGGCAAGGCAACAATAAGAACTGGATTACAGCTTGGCCGATCTGATGTGATAAGAAATCTGAAGAATAACTTAAGCAAACAAGAGCAAAAGCCACTATACCATAGACATCTTTCAGATCTGAACATCAAGAGAGGAAGTGGCCGCACATCCAGACTTAAGAGAAGAGCAAGAAACATCCGTGAGCGTGCAAGCCCTGGTGTGTGAGTGTGAGTATGTGTGTGTGTGTGTGTGTGTGTGTGTGTGTGTGTGTGTGTGTGTGTGTGTGTGTGTGTGTGTTCGTGCGTGCGTGCGTGCGTGCGTGCGTGCGTGCGTGCGTGCGTGCGTGCGTGTGTGTGTGTGTGTGTGTGTGTGTGTGTGTGTGTGTGTGTATGTGTGAAAGAGTGAGTGAGTATGCATATGTGTGTGTGGCAAGTCAAGTCAAGTCAAAATTATCTTTACTGAGGTTTAAAGAATACGCTTTACAGCTTGTTTTCATCCTGTCCTCACAGAAATAATCATAACCATAAAGAACAAACGAACAAAGTCATGTATGAGCGCATTATGAAGAAAAAATGCACAGAACATTGAAGTAACTAACACATTCAAAGGATCATAATTCTATCAAAGCGAGTGTACAAAGTTTCAATCATTATTGTAATGAACATTACACACATACGAGACAGAGAGATTCGGCATCTTAGAATGAGCATTAATCGCTCAATAATTTTGCCATCAAACTTCTTTTAAGAGCTCTTTAAATGTTAGTTTCGAATGACATGATTTTAAAGATGCCAAATTGCTCCATATCGTCCCCCCAGAATATGTAAAACTTGATTTGTAGACAATAAACAAGCAGGGTAACTCTTGCTCCCATAAACAAAACCCTAAAAAGATTTTCCCCTACATCTACACGTGCAGTCACTACGCACACACACACACACACACACACACACACACACACACACACACACACACACACACACACACACACACACATGCTCGTACGCGCATGCATACACACACGCACACACACGCGCGCACACACGCGCACGTACACACACACACGCGCGCGCGCACAAACGCGCACGCGCGCGCACACACACATACACGCACATACGCATGCACGCTCATGCACACACACGCGCACACACACGTGCACGGGCACACACACGCGCACACATACACGTGCACTGGCACACACACACACACACACACACACACACACACACACACACACACACACACACACACACACACACACACACACACACGTGCGCTCGCTCTTACGCACACACATATGCACATGCGTGCATGTGCACGTCCACACCCGCACGTGTGCCCACATACACGCATACACATGAACGCACAAATGCATACACACACGCATACACACGAACGCACAAATGCATACACACACGCATAATTATGCGCACACGCCCACATGCAGAGACACACGCATGTACACACATTTACAATACATATGCAGATTAGTGTGTATGCTCACACAAACTTACAAATCACACACACACATGCACACGCACTTCTGCACACACACACACACACACACACACACACACACACACACACACACACACACACACACACACACACACATACATACAGACACACACGCGCGCGCGCGCGCACACACACACATACATGCAAGCACGCACGTGCATACACACACACACACACACACACACACACACACACACACACATACGCGCGTGCGCACACACACACACACACACGCGCGCGCGCGCGCGCGCGCGTGCACACACACGCACACGCACACACACACATACACACACACATACACACACACACACGCACGCACGCACGCACACACACACACACACACACACACACACACACACACACACACACACACACACACACGTGCGCGCACACATACGCACACAAGCGCGCACACACGCACACACACACATGCGCACGCGCGCACACACATGGGTCCGTGCCCACACATCCCTATACACACATGCGTACATTTTACTATACAAAATTAAAAAGAATAAGACAACCAATGTCAGGTAGGCACTCATGGTCTGACCAGCGCATTGGGCTAATGTGTAGGTCAGACATCTGCTAAATCGCAGCCACAAGACCCTCTTCTTCAATTCTCTCATCTTAGTTGTTAATGTATTTATCCATCAGCTTAAAATCATGCGTAGTGTGGTCTCAAAACTTAGCGGATGTGGTGTAGCGTGTATGAACTAGTCCGCACGCAGTGACGCCTCCTTGATGAAAGTGAAAGTGAAACTGAACAGGGACACCCCTATCACCATTCCTCTCTTTACGGCTGATGCTAGACACCCGCATCACCATTCCTCT
>JADBJO010002683.1:257500-265000 GCA_016801955.1 Conus betulinus | reverse complement strand
TTGTTATTGTTACCATAATCATTAATGTTATTATCATTATCTGTATCACCTGCCCTGTAACCTCTTCTGCCTTCTTTTTTCCATTCCGTAGTTTTAATATTTCACTCACGCCATAGTTTGCACCCAAATCGAGGGGATTAGCGACTGTTCGTGCTTTATTTCCATTGTTTGCATATTGTTTGTTCTGCTCCATGAAAACCCGATGGGTCGAAACGCATAATACCTGCATTGTAATGGGTGTGTTCCTTCGTTTGGTGACTCAGTAATTCCGATTTCATTTTCGATTTCCGCCTCCAGTTACCCCACAGCGAAACCAACAAACACATAGCCCCACAGTTTTTCTGAATCGAAAAGAACACACACACACACACACACACACACACACACACATGCGCGTGCGCGCACCTCACACACACACACACACACACACACACACACACACACACACACACACACACACACACACACACTCACGTGTGTGTTGTCACTTTTTCTTTTCGTTAGCATTCAAACTGATTTTGATTTTTACTCGTTTTTCTGATATTTTCAACCCATCCGTCTTTCTCTTGTGTCATTTATCTCTATGCCTTCTTTCTTTTCATATCTTAATTTGCTTGTCGTCTGTTTTTCTACTTATCAATCTTTCTGTCTCTTTTCTCTTTTCTTCCTCTCGTCCTCCCTGTTCTTACAACCCATCCATTTGTGTCTTGTATCATTGTCTGCTTACCTCCCGTTTCTTTAATCCATTTCCTTCCTTTCCCTTGCCGTCTTTTTTCTTTCTTTCGTTCTTTCTTTCTTCCTGTCGTCCTTCCCTTTCTCTGTCTGTCTGTCTGTCTGTCTGTCTGTCTCTGTCTGTCTGTCTCTCTCTCTCTCTCTCTCTCTCTCTCTAGTTCTTCCTTCACATTTATTCTCTTTTGTTCTGTAGATTCTATTACTTACCTTTCTTTTTCTTTTGGATTTCATTTTGTTTTCGCAGCTTTTTATTTTAATTATTGTCTAAATTCTCTCATCTTATCCGCCTTTAGGCCTACCTATTCTCTCTCTCTCTCTCTCTCTCTCTCTCTCTCTCTCTCTCTCTCCCTCTCCTCTCTCTCTCTCTCTCTCTCTCTCTCTCTCTCTCCTCTCCCTCTCTCTCTCACATATTAATATGAAGAAAATAACAGAAAAACAATGGGAGCGAGGGAGAGAAAAACGGTGAGCACTGTGTCCGGCCTTGAAGTGTTTTCGTCTTTATTCGCAGCTGTCTCTGTCCAGACGACGTGGAGAGGCTGACATCCAGGTCGGTAGTATTCGTATTCTTCTGTGTGAGTGTACCCTGTTGCCGTGTGAAGACTGTGACTTGAGGATTCTCCGTCAAGACGACGTGGAGAAGCTGACAGCCCGGTCGGTAGTCCGACGTGATCTCGTGTGTGGGTGTAACCGGTGGGACTTCAAACCATATGCCTGAGCGGCTCTGCTTGCCGTGTGAAGACTGTGGTTTGGGCTCGTTGCAGCCAGCTGTGTGGACTGCGTCTGTTGAGACACCACTGGCGGTGTCAGTTAGAAATTGTCAGTGTGTCAGTTTTGAGAGCGACGGTTGAAGCTCGCAGTGTTGTCGCATGCCCTTGCTAGTGGTGGCTTGTATTGATTCTGTGCTAAATCATATTGACATGGTATGTTATGAGATTTATATTGATGTGATATATTGATATGTGTTTATGTTTGATGGCTCAAGAAAGGAACCTGTGTGTTGCCTAACTATCCATGTTCGTATGGTGTAGGTGTGTGTAGGAAAAACCGTTACACGCATCCAAACTTTTGAAAGAGAGCGTCAGACAGTCATACACACAGCACCACACCATCCGTAACATCTATAATCTATCTATCTATCTATCTATCTATCTATCTATCTATCTATCTATCACATCTATCTATCTATCTATCTATCTATGTGTGTGTACACATGTGTGTGTGTGTGTGTGTGTGTGTGTGTGTGTGTGTGTGTGTGTGTGTACATATTTATGTTTTCGCGTGTATGTTTGCATTTGCCCGCTCGGTCATTTATTTTTTTTTTTGTTTGTTTGGCGAAGTGGTTAGCGTCGCGGACTCCCGGCTGGGAGGTCGTGGGTTCGAATCCCATCAGAGTCATGTGGGTTTTTTCTGCCCCGACCGGCTCCTGCCCAGAGTTGAGTTTGCTGCGGACTCAGTTGGGAAGACTGGGACCACACAGTCGAGTTTCATCCACTTAATGGATGCATTTCTGAGAGTGTTGCTCAAATTTCCTGACCAACACTGCAGGTGTCTGTATCTCTCGGGCCTGGTTGACGCCGGGATATATTATGAAAGGAAGCGTAGAGTACAGCCCTGTCATGTATTCTCAGAGTGAAATGGAAATCCGTTGCATCATCTTAATCATCCTCATTCTCACCAATCAGCATAAAAAAAAGTGTCTCGAATTCTGTGGCCCTTCATGCCCTGCTCTCATGGTGACCTCAATTTCGATGTCCTCTCCACGTCTGTGGCCTTGGTTTGGTTCCGTCGAGGTCACTGGTATCGGCGAGTCCGTGGGGGCTGTCGTTGGACGGACGTGGTGTCGCCCTCCGGAGGGAGAGCTCACTCACGCCGGCTCCGCGACTAAGCAATTATTGTCGTCAGTAGGGGTCTTAGTAGGTGGTGTCCTGCGTATGTTAGATCAGAACAGGCGCCACTGAACTCCACCGAAGTGACTCGGCAGAAGTGCAGTGTCTCCTCCGGTGGGTTGCCTCTTGACGACTTGACATTGACTGCTCCCTGTGGATTGCCGGTGCAGGGGCTGCGGCGGGGCCGACCAGGCTGTGGTTGTGTGAGGGGTGTCGGAACGAGCGGCGTGGATGCACTGCCTCTGAGGTGGCACAGAGGTTGGGACAGCACAAAAAAAAAAAAAAACCTTTTTGTTTGATTGTGTTCTTGTTTCTTTTTGTCTGTCTCAATTTTTATCAGTAAACCTCATCTTCTTGGAATCTATTTCCCCTTTTCCTGCCCCCCCCCCCCCCCCCTTTAAAAAAGATGTTTTCTTAGGCCATATTTCTTCTTCATTTCCAATATCCCATTTTGATATCCCCCCCTCCTCCTTTTTAATCATTTTTTTCATTTGTTTTTATTTTTTAGAATGCCTCTTATCCATATCGCTGTTCATTACACCGTTTCCTTTCTTTCTTTACTTCTTTCTTTGTTTCTGTCTGTCTTTTCTTTCTTTTCTTCCTTTCTTCCCTTTCGTTTTTCACGATGATCTCTTTCTTAACCTTCTTTTTTTGGGTGTGTTCACTTTTTAATCTCTGAGTTTTGTTTTGTTTTTGTGTTCTTCGTCTTCATTTGCGTTTATCGTTCTTGTATTTCTGCTCTTCAATTAATCTCTCTCTCTCTCTCTCTCTCTCTCTCTCTCTCTCTCTCTCTCTCTCTCTCTCTCTCTCTCTCTCTATTCTCTCCTTCTTCTCTCTCTTATTTCCTTCTTTCCTTTTTCCTACATTGTTTTTTTAATACTGTCTGTCATTTTCTTTCCCTTTTGTTTCCTTTCTGTTTCTGCTCTTTTATATCTTTTTTTTTTACTCGAATTCCTCGTGACTGTCTTTAATCTGCTTTCATTTTCTCTTACTTTCTCCTTTTTTTTTCTTTTACTTTTACTTTCTAAGCCTAAATTCCCTTTCTCCTACTTTCTCTCATTTTCATCTCCCTGTTATCCCCCTCTTCCTTCCCTTTTCTCTTATTTCCTCTCCTTTCTTTGTATTTCCTGTCCTTTCTCTTCTTTCTTTTCCGTCCTATTCTTATGTATCTTCTTTCCTCCTTTTCCCTTACTTTCTCCTCTTTTTTTACGTGCTTCACATTGTTTCCCATTATCTCCTACTTACTCCTCTTTCCTACACTTGTTTCTCTAGCTTTCTATTCTCATCTCTTTTGTCCTTGCAATTATGTACGTTTTTTGCTAATTATGATTAACGAACTCGCCCTACAGTGAGATTTTAGTTACACATAAATAGAAAAGTGTGTGCTGATTGTGCATATGTGAAAATCAAGTGAAGTTTCAAAAACATGCCGATTCACAGCGTGCAATTTGGAGTGGCTTGTGGACTTTTCCTCTCCACTTTCTTGTGCTTCATGGCGAAGCGAGTCGCGTTTGTCATGAAGATGAAGACACGTATGATCACAAGACAAAGTGGAGATAATTGTTTTTTTTGTTTTTGTGGCGGCGTATCTCTTTTGTTGGAGAGACGTTGAAAAAAATCCTGGACCTGATCACAACAAACAAGACAGGGCGCAGACAAAAAGACGAAAGCAGTTCCGTATGTACCCCTCTACAAGTCTCTAGTGATTCTCGCCTGCCAGCGGATACTGTACAGCGGATTCTAGACGCCATCCATCGACAGGAGAACAGGTTTGAATCACTGGAAGCTAACATGGAACTCATGAGACAAGACCTCTATTCAATTAAAACAGATATTGGTCTTGTCAAAACTAATTGTGATGAAATAGACAAACGCTGTGGTAAATTGGAAACTGACAGTGACCGGTGTTTTACTCTACTTCAAGACACCACAGCTGACATCAATGATCTGTACGCGGAAAAAGAAAAGAAAGAGCAAAAAAGAAATGCAACGACTTACAACAACAATCAATGATATGACCAAACAACTGACACGACTGAGGGAGGAGGTGGACAGACTGGAGGGGTTCTCCAGACGAGACAACCTCCGTATGTTTGGGGTGCCTGTAGCAGAGGGGAGGGAGACCTTCGACTCCTGTGCCAAAGCGGTGACAGACGTCCTGAACAGCGTGGAGACGGACAGGACGTGGACAACAGATGACATCGCTCGGGCCCATCGTGTAGGCCAGAGCAGAAGTGGCGGACCCCGACCTGTGATAGTTAAATTCAGCAGGTGGAAGGACAAAATGTCAGTTACGACAAACAAGGACTTCCGTGCTAAACTGAAGGACAAGGGTGTAACCGTGGCCAATGACCTCACCCACCAGCAAGCCAGTTCAGTCGCTGAGGCCAAGAAGGAGGGTAAGGTGGCATTCTTTAGAAAGGGGCGGTTAGTTGTGGAGCCAAGACGACCTGACCCAAGAACTTATGCTGAGGTGGTGGATCCTGACGCAACACGGACAACAGCAGTTACGCTGTGCCCCTACGTGACACTGTAAACAAACAGGTCAGAGGTGACAGTGTACCGCGCGACACAGCCAACGCAGGGGATTCCCCTTCTCGTCCATCTTCATCTCGGCAGGCCGGCAGCCCAAGGTCATCACGTGCAAGTCGTGATGGCAGGGGGTCACGGCAGTCGGGCGTGCGGGAGTTCTTTCATCGCACGCAACCAAGGCCAGGAAACACCTCGGACAGCACGCCTGTGAACAAGAACCCAGGCAGGTAGTCCCTTCCCCGTCGGTCAGACAGAAACGTTAAAAAACAATAGGTCAGGCTTGACCATCCATGTGATTTGAGATTCTGACTTACAATGTAGAAAACTTATACACGAAACTGACCGACATCTCTTTCATGAAATACATTGAACCGTTTGATTTGTCTGCCTGACAGAAACCTTTATGGATAACACACTTTTGACTATTCCGGAATGTTTACTAACTTTGTGAAATACTATGTGCCTGCAAAAAAGTTATCAAAACAAGGAAGAAATTCTGGTGGGCTGCTGTTTTTAGTCCGCAGATGCTACCGACGCTACATAACACATATGAAGATTGATTGTGACAATACTGTAGTTGTAAAATTACATGAGTGTGTTTTTTCAAGTTGATAAAGATGTGCTGATTATTGCAACATACGTTGCTCCGGAGAACAGTCCTTTGTATAGCAATAAAATGCAGAAAGATGGAATTGTTTTACTTGAAGAATCTATTCTCAACATTGTAAATGATGGGGAATTTCATCTTGTGATCTGTGGGGATCTAAATGCAAGGACAGGATGGAAGCAACCTAACTGGAATGAAGCACTTATTTATTCCCCTTTTGATGATGTTGATGTTGATGATGTTGATGATTTTAACGGGCAGTCAAAAGATACGTTTATCAGTAACTTGGTGAGTCATTGTTGAATTTGTGTTTCTTGTTGGATTGTATTGTTGTGAACGGTGCTTGTGCTGGCGATTTTGATGGCCAGTTTACTTATATTTCACCACATGGTAATAGTGTGGTTGATTATTTATAATCACTAAAGGGCTGTTTGCAAGTAACTGTCATTTATATATTGGAAACCGTGTTGATTCTTGGCATTTGCCAGTCGAGTTCAGTTGGAAATCTGGTTTTGTCTGTATAGACAAGTTTAGAATCGTAGATAATGAAGAGCATTGTATTGTGTGGTCTGAAGATTATTTGCAAAAGTACAGACATGAATCGCAATCGCATGTGTTTAATTGCCATATCCAAGAAGCTGCTCAAGCACTTTCAATTGACATCAACACTTCCCTAGATTTATTTGTTAAAGCTTTGTGTGGCGCTGCTGCCTTCATGACTCGAACTGTGGGCAATAAGAAGAAATGCATAAATGAATGGTATGATAAACAATGCGCTCAAAAGAAACGAAATCGTCAGACGTTACTAACACTATTCCAAAGATCAAAAAAGAGTAATGTACAGCATAGAGATAGGTATGTGGATGAAAGGAGACAATACAAAGAACTCCTATTTATTAAGAAAAAAGAATTTGACGATGGAAGGATAATTAACTAAAACAGTCAACCAGCGACCCTAGGGCATTCTGGAAAATTATTAGAACTGTGAACAGAAAAAATGTAATGCACAGAGAAATATCTCTATGGACCAGTGGTATGAACATTTCCACAGGATATTTACATGATGACACCTGGCTGGCTCAAGAGGAAATCAGCCGACGAACCAATGGACGAATCAGATGAGCCTCTTTTTTAACAATCCTATTTCTGAAGAGGAAGTTGTATCTAGTATTAATGAACTTAAAGCAGGTAAAAGTTCTGGTACTGATATGATACTTGCTGAAATGCTTAAACATGCCAACGAAACAGTAACTGAATTTCTCGTAGAACTTTTCAACAAGATATTCGAACAAGGCATTTTCCCAAAAGAAAATAGTGTAAAATCCATTATTATTCCAATCTACAAAAAAGGGGATGCTAATCTACCCGATAATTACCGTGGTGTAGCATTAATAAGTGTCGTGAGCAAAGTGTACACATCTATTCTGAATAAGCGACTCTCACGATGGGCAGATAATGAAGGAAAATTAGCAGAGGAACAAGGAGGGTTTAGAGCAGGATATAGTACAATTGATCACATCTTCACTTTATACTCTGTTATTGAAAAATATTTGGCAAGAAATTCTAAGCTGTCTGTAGCTTTCGTCGATTTCGGAAAAGCATTTGATTCTGTTGACAGAAATGTCTTATGGCATGTGTTAAGGAGAAGTGGGATTGATGGAAAATTGTATAAAGCACTTCGATGAGTCTACGACTCAGTCATTGCATGTGTCAGAGATAAGCATTCTTATTCTGATTTTTTTT
>JADBJO010002683.1:247500-250000 GCA_016801955.1 Conus betulinus | reverse complement strand
TTTCAATTTCGTTATTAGTTTCTTGTATTTCCTTAACATCAAACTAAGAGGCAAATGATAATAAAATCTAATAAAAAGTGATGGAATAAGACAGGAGTTTATTGTTGTTTTTCTATTGAATGGTCACATTGACAAATCTTCCTAAAGCATAATCAATCAGAAAAATCAAACATGCAAGTGTCAAGTAGTTAAATCAACTAGTTATCAAATCCAAATAACATAATTCATGCTGGAAAGTAGGCAAACACACAAAAATGTTGCTTATGTTATTTTGGTATGTTTATATGGACATGGTATTAAACATTGGCCATAAACGTTACCTGTCCAATACTCTCCCTATCGAATGGGGTGACCGCGAAGTAGTTCAGTTTACTGTAAAACCCAATGTTCACTACTTAGGCTGCGTATGCTCTAATGGTAATTTATAATATTCATAACCTAGATAACTACTGGTCAGTGCCAAAACCAGTGGTCAACTTCATGAAAATTTCACGTTTTCACTATTTCACTGCATATTGGTGTGATATAAACGCTTCTGTACAGTTTACAATAAAGATGTCTGGTGGTCAACAAGAATGACCAGTGGTCAGTTTCATGTGAATTTTTAATTTGATATTTTCCTGGAGTTAAGGTGCCATGATTCTTTATTACCCCGCCACAGGAGTAGAAACACTCCAACTTCAAAAGTAGTTCGCTGTGACGCTGTGTTTTTTCTATCCGCTCAAATTTCCCTCTTCAATCATGATGTCTTCCCTATAAGGTCTATCCCATCAAAATATGCAACACCTAGGCCCAGTCTGTCGCCGGGCGACAGATTGGTCCTGGTTTGAAGACCAATCTGTCACCAGGTGACAAATTGGGTAGGGGGCGACAGATTGGTCGTCAACAGGGGGGTCATTCTTCCTGTTGAACGAGAGAGAGAGAGAGAGAGAGAGAGAGAGAGAGAGAGAGAGAGAGAGAGAGAGAGAAGAGAGAGAGATGAAAAGAGAAAGAGTCAATTAACAAGTCAATTAAACAGTGGCCGAAGTCACCTCTCTCTCTCTCTCTCTCTCTCTCTCTCTCTCTCTCTCTGTGTGTGTGTGTGCGCGCGTGTGTCAACGCGCGCGCACATTTATTAGTGAGTGATTTAGATAGATTGAGAGAGAGAGAGAGAGAGAGAGAGAGAGAGAGACAGAGAGAGAGACAGAGACAGAGACAGAGACAGACAGACAGACAGACAGACAGACAGTCATGCAGATGGCAATATTCTTGTCGCGACTTGTTGCAAACAGTTTGAGTCCATTGGAACCCACGTGGGAAAAACTTCACAGACGAGGCAGCAGTGATTTGGGAGAAAGGTTTCCCAAACGGAGGAAGTTACAATGTTTTGCTGATATGGCACTTTGGCTGAGGTTGGGGAGGAAGAGTAGGGGGAGAAAATGGGGTGGTAAAGGGAGGGCGACGGAGAAAGGGGGAAGCCCAGTGGCAGAAGGGGAGGGGGGGGGGGGAGATAGTAGTAGAGAATGGATATAAGGGGGTGCATCAAGGGAGGGATCGCCTCCAAGAGAAGATGAGGTGAAGGGGTCTGTCTGTCTGTCTGTCTGTCTGTCTAGATAGATAGATAGATAGATAGATAGATAGATAGATAGATAGATATAAAAAGATAGATAGATAGATTAGATAGATAGATAGATAGACAGACATGTAGAGAGATAGTGATAAATGGGTGTGAGTGTATGTTGTGTGTGTTCACAGATAGATAGATAGATAGATAGATAGATAGATAGATAGATAGATATAGATAGATAGATAGATAGATAGATAGACAGACAGACCTTTTTCACAATTAAATGGAATTGTCGTTGATGTCTAGTGATTTCTTCGTAAATCTAAACGCAATGGGCGCGTAACCGTTCCAGCCAGTGTTAACTGTATCCGCGCTAGTGCGGAATAGATTTGTGAATGGAAGGCATTGCACAGATCATAATGATCTCACTGGCTGATTAACTGGTGGATGGTTAGTTAGCCGGTTGTATACTTTACTGTTTGGTTGGTTGGATGCTCGTCTGTCTCGTTGGCGTCTAAATTCATCAGCTGGTTGACTGGCAGCCAGGTTGGATTGACAGGCTGTTGGTCGGGTTGGTTGGCCGGTTGATTGGCTGCTCAGTGAACTGGTTAGGAGAATGCAGGGAGAGCTTCTTCGCTGGCTGGTTGTTAGGAGGTCTGGGGGGCTGGTTGACTGGTTGAGTGGATGGTTGACTGGTTGATTGGCTGGCTGATTGGCGGGTGTTTTAGCTGATCACTGGCAAGTTGGTTTGTTGTTGGTTGGTTGATCGCATTGTGATTGTTTGACTGGTTGTTGGTTGATGGGTTGATTGTTGATCGGTTGGCTGCCGGGTTGCCTGGTTGGATGGTTAGTTGGGTTGTCGGTTGGCTGGTTGGCTAGCAGGCTGGTGTTTTTTGCATGCTGGTTAGCTGTCTGTGTTTCAGGCTACCTGGTTTTCTATCTGACTGGCTGGCT
>JADBJO010002683.1:222500-237500 GCA_016801955.1 Conus betulinus | reverse complement strand
GGTTTATAGGAAACTGGAGTTTGGCATTAAGATGACAAAAGAGGTCAGACTGAAGGATGCTCAGGAAACTAGTCTCCTGTCGCATTTATCAATCCCTTGACATTCTGAATGCGTTTCTTGGTTCTGGCAAATATATAAAAACGTGATGATAAAAAGAATAGTATTCTTTGTCTGGAAATGTCCTGAGAGAGACAGACAGACAGACAGACAGACAGACAGACAGACAGACAGACAAACAGACACAGACAGACAGACAGACAGACAGACAAAGAGGAAAGTGGAGAGTGGAGTTGGAGAGTATAACATTTAGTAGTACAGCGACCAGGAGAATGGGAGAAATGAAATAAACAGAAGACTGGGAAAAGTCATGTCAAACCAGACATTGACCATAGTGACCGACAGGCACTGACCTCTGCTTCTGGCTCTCTACCATGTAAACACCAGCACCAGCTGTCTGGCAGCAACCCCAGTCTTGTAGCTCAAGGCGCTTCTCTCTCTCTCTCTCTCTTCTCTCTCTCTCTCTCTCTCTCTCTCTCTCTCTCTCTCTCTCTCTCTCTCTCTCTCTCTCTCAGAGAGAAAAGGCAGGAGTGATGAAGGACAGAACTCAGAACTGGAGAACTTAATATGTTATCTCTCCTTTTTTCTTTGTCTTCTTTCTCCAATTTGGAGGATGCAAGAGATAAAGAAAAGAGTGGAGGGTGGGATGGGAAGAAAGATGGCCATTGGTCAGAGAAAGAGGAGTAAAGAGGGAGCGATGAATGGGGAGATGTGACTCAACAGGGATTGATCAGGGTACAAGGGAATGGAGGAATAGAGATAATTTTTGACAAAGCTGATGGGATTGTGGGTGGTGTTTGGAAATCAGTCTTTTTAACCTCTTTACACACAGATAGGTAACTCAAACAGCCGATGTTCATCACTACAGGGAAGCTGCAGTATGAATCAAGGTATGAACGAAACTATCACACAGACAATGATGATCACACTGATTGATCTATCGACCGATGGCTGGCTGAGTGGTTCGTTACGTATTAGACTGGTTGGGTGGCTGGTTAATCGGCTCAGATAATTGACTGGTTAACTTTTTTTGTTCATTGGTTGGTTGCTTGCTTTATTGGTTGCTTGGTTTGTTTGGATGGTCGTATGGCTGTTTGGCTGACTGGCTGACTGGTGGCATGCTGTAGGATTGGAAGGCGGATTAACTCATACATTGAATGGCTGATTGGCTAGCTGATTGATGGATTGTTTAACTGGCTGTTGATTGGTTAGTTAGCTGGTTGGCTAGCTGATGGATGGTTGGTTGGTTAACTGGCTGTTGATTGGTTAGTTAGCTGCTTGGCTAGCTGATGGATGGTTGGTTGGTTAACTGGCTGTGATTGTTTAGTTAGCTGGCTGGCTAGCTGATGGATGGTGTGGTTGGTGAACTGGCTGGCTGGTTGATTGATGGGTGGCTGGATTACTGTGTTTTAACAATTATAGGGCGTCGCCGAAACACGTAGACAAACAATCACACAAACATTTGTGATTCGTTTGCTTTTTTCCGCGGAGCCTATATTTTTTTTAATTGTTAGATTTCTGCCCGCAGTCACCTCACTTTGCGATTAGATTGCTGTGTCTTTACCTGGATGGCTGGCTGTCTCGCTGGCTGGTTGACTGGCTGCTTAGATTGCTGTGTCTTTACCTGGATGGCTGGCTGTCTCGCTGGCTGGTTGACTGGCTGGTTAGATTGCTGTGTCTTTACCTGGATGGCTGGCTGTCTCGCTGGCTGGTTGACTGGCTGCTTAGATTGCTGTGTCTTTACCTGGATGGCTGGCTGTCTCGCTGGCTGGTTGACTGGCTGCTTAGATTGCTGTGTCTTTACCTGGATGGCTGGCTGTCTCGCTGGCTGGTTGACTGGCTGGTTAGATTGCTGTGTCTTTACCTGGATGGCTGGCTGTCTCGCTGGCTGGTTGACTGGCTGGTTAGCTATTTAAACGAATGCTTAGTTGGGTGATTTGTTTGCGAATTATTGGAGAACTGGTTGCACTGATTATTCGATTCGTTAGTCAGTTTGCTGATTGAATATTTGTTTTGGTTTTTGCTATTATTGATGGTAGAGGGGAAAAGGTCAATATATCACTGCGTGTACTTGAAACTGGAAAATCATAACATCAAGAGAAAACGACGCGATCTTTTCTTTCTTTCAACGTGTTTGAGGAGGCAAGCAACAACGATAACTACAACTACAACAACAACAACAATAACAACAACAACAGGAAACGATATCACCATCATTATCATTATCATCATCATCAACAACAACAACGAACAAACAACAACAACAACATAACAGCAACAACAGCAACAACAGCAACAACCAGAACAGATAAGGAACATGCTATACTCATACGCGCTAGTGATGAGCCATCTTTATTGTTCTCCCCGTTGAAACAACGCTGACCATGTGGTTTGCGTCACACGTACGGCGCACAGTAAGACAGCTTTCTGCCCTTGTTTTACATGACGCAAAACAGGACTGCACATATTCCTCATTACCCAAAGCATCTGTCATGGCATTTTTTAGGCATGTTGTCATGGGATAGTGATACAAAGAATACATCACGCCATAATTCATCAAACCTGTTTGCCAAAGGACTTTGACACATTCGATTTGTTTCCATTCACTATAAGATTCAGATACATCATGGGGAAACTAGTGCCAGATCGGCTCACACTTGACGCTGAATACGTGAGTAATGGAAAAAAACAAACAACTAAGGAATAGTGAAAGTGGTAACCGAGGAACGCACAAGCATGGCAGTTCTATGACTTTAAATGTTCCAGATACGGCTTGGAAGAAAGAGGGTTTCCTGGCATGAGACGACATCTTATATTTACTGAACGTATCTTCAATAAACACACTGACAGTGCTTGAAATAATACACTTTAAGCCACACGAGAGAGAGAGAGAGAGAGAGAGAGAGAGAGAGAGAGAGAGAGAGAGAGAGAGAGAGGAGAGAGAGGAGGAGAGAGAGAGAGGAGAGAGAGAGAGAGAGAGAGAGAGAGAGGACTATGTGAGAGTTGGAGGTGTATGTGTATTATGTTGTGTGTGTGTGTGTGTGTGTGTGTGTGTGTGTGTGTGTGTGTGTGTGTGTGTGTGTGTGTGTGTGTGTGTGTGTGTGTGTGTGTGTGTGTGTGGTGTGTGTGTGTGTGTGTGTGTGTGTGTGTGTGTGTGTGTGTGTGTTCGTGTTCTCGTCCTCCTACTCCTTTCTCCTTCTCCTCCTCCTTTCATTCTTTTTTCTTAATCTATTTTTCTTCCTCTTTTTCTTCTACGACATAAGCGTAATTGTGTAATTGGCGTAATTGTGTAATTGTATCTGACATTGAAAGTGAATGTCAGCGTGATCTCTCCTTCAACCCCCCTTTCCCCATTCTCTCTCTGCTAATTGGTCCTAGACTACCTCCTCCTTCTGCCTTCTATGTATTATTTTCAGTCCGCTGTGGATAAACGGGTCAAATCCAGGTAGAGGTCATCTTATTCCCAATTGACACCGTTTGGAAGGAAAAGAAAAGAAAAGAAAAAACCGACTAGGTTATTTGTCTATGATGACAAAGGGCTATCCAAGTTTGTTTTTTAATCATATCCAACACATACAGTCTATGTGACATTACGACAATGACAAAAAACAAAACAAAAACAAACCCAAAAAAAACACACAGAGAATCAGCCAAATTATCTGCTCTGATTTGCTTATCTTAGGGATTCATTTTACTTTTTTATTTCTGTACACACACACACACACACACACACACACACAGAGACACACACACACACACGAGAGAGAGAGAGAGAGAGAGAGAGAGAGAGAGAGAGAGAGGAGAGAGAGGGGGAGAGAGAGTTGTATCATCCTGAACCAAAAGTGGATAAAATGAATCTCAAACATGTAGTACAAGGCAAGGGGTTCGTGAATGTGCAAAGGAGAGGTAGCAGAAGGCTCAAAGATTTACAAATGGAATGCTTAGCACACACTGCGTAACTGAAAACCAAGGTCCTGTCTTCCTCTCTCTGGCTCTGTCGGGGAAATCAAAACACGTGTATAACACAGGATAAGACAATGTCGTATCTAAACTGATAAGACAACAAGTACATGACTGTTATGACGATGATAGCAGTAAAACAGTCATAACTGCTAAAAAATGGTAAATAGTAATCATAATGAAAATAATGATGATTACCTACTAATAATTATCGCAATAATGATTTGAAGCCGAAGAAGAAAAAGTCAACATAAAGAGAGTACGTTTACAGACGTAAATGGCCAAATCAAAATATCAAATAGAAATTACTAGACTTTAATCAAATAAATAAATAAACAAGGGAAAACACCACAGACACACACACACGCACGCACGCGCGCGCACGCGCGCGCGCGCACGCACACACGCACACACACACACGCACGCACACGCGCGCGCACACGCGCGCGCACACACACACACACACACACACACACACACACACACACACACACACACACATACCTGGCTTTCCACTTCCCTCCACACTCATCTTCCCCGACCCCCCTTCGTTTTTTTGTTTGTTTGTTGTTTTGTTTTGTTTTTTGTTTGTTTTGTTTTGTTTCTCTTAAATCTGAGCATTTGAGTCGTCTGCTTGACTTACGATAAGTTCACTAAAGGATTACACGACAATGTGCCTTAGCCTTTAGATGACACTATCCACCAGTTTTCAGTGGCGTCTTTCAACCTTCCTACATTCTGTCAGCTTTTCATTGTTCTCACAGACAAATACAAAAGCCTAGAAAAAAGAAGAAGAAGAAGAAAAAAAATTATTCCTCTGGAAATATCCACAGAGAGACAGACAGACAGACAGACAGAGAGGGAGAGATGGTTGATGGTAGGGGGCAACATTTAATCACATAGAATGGGGGAGACAAGGAGAAGTCAAGTCAGTCAGACAGTCACCAAAGTGCCCAACCGGCACTGACCTTTGCTTCTGGCACTCTACCATGTAAACACCAGCACCAGCTCTCTGGCAGCATCCCTGTCTAACAGCTTATTGCGAACCCCCCCCCCCCCCTCTATATGTGCGTGTGGGCGCGTGCGCACGCGTGTGTGTGTGTGTATACGTGTGTGTGTGTGTGTGTGTGTGTGTGTGTGTGTGTGTGTGTGTGTGTGTGTGTGTGTGTGTGTGAGAGGAGAGAGAGAGAGAGAGAGAGAGAGAGAGAGAGAGAGAGCGAGAGAGAGAGAGAGAGAGAGAGACAGAGAGACGTGCAGGATATCCATCTTTTGATTTGTTACAGACAATGCGAAGCAAATTCCAACCCTAGGGAGACGAGGCAGCAGTGATGAGGTACAGAGCACAACACCGAAGAGGTTAAAACTTCTTTGCTGCATTTCGTTCTTTGTCTTCCTTATTTTGCAGAAGAGAAGGAAACGGCGTTATATAATGGGAGAAGGGAGGAGGGAGAAAGGAGAGGGACGAATGGGGGGGGGGGGGGGTGGGGCACATCCGTCAATGGAGAGAGAATCCGTCAAATGGTGTGAGTGGTGTGTGTGTGTGTGTGTGTGTGTGTGTGTGTGTGTGTGTGTGTGTGTGTGTGTGTGTGTGTGTGTGTGAAAGTGAGAGTGAGAGAGAGAGAGAGAGTGTGTGGTGAGAGAGAGAGAGAGCGTGAGAGAGAGAGAGAGAGAGTGTGTGTGTGTGTGTGCGTGCGTGCGTGTGTGCGTGCGTGCGTGCGTGTGTGTGTGTGTGTGTATGTGTGTGTGTGTGTGTGTGTGTGTGTGTGTGTGTGTGTGTGTGTGTGTGTGTGTGTGTGTGTGTGTGTGTGTGTGTGTAACCCTTTTGGTCCCCTGCTTATCTGGTGAGAAAGAAAAAGAGAGAGAGAGAGAGAGAGAGAGAAGAGAGAGACAGAGACAGACAGACAGACAGACAGACAGACAGACAGACAGACACACAGACAGAGACAGACAGAGACAGAGACAGACAGACAGAGATGAAGAGAGAGAGAGAGTGTGTGTGTGTGTGTGGGGGGGGGGGGGGGGCGGAGGCGGTACAGAGAGACATGCAAGGAAAGAGACAAAAAAGAGACAAGAGGAAGCCGCTGGAAACAAAGAACTGCTACAGAGTAGAAGCCAGATGGGGGCAGGGATCGGTGAACAGACGCAAACTCACAAGCACCCAAGAAGAGTCTTTCCAATGAAGCTTTGAAGGGACCATTGATGGGTAAGGGTGGGAGAATGCGGCTAGCTATCCATCTAAGCCAGACTAACATTATTATTACCACACACACACACACACACACACACACACACACACACACATATATATATATATATATATATATATATATATATATATATATATATATTCCAAGGATAAGTACCATTCCAGCAACTTACAAAGCAGCTTGGTTTTGCAATGACTGCAAGAATATTGAATTATAAACAAAGCTTGCTCTTATGTCTTTGATTGTAGAAATAGTGGGATGATAAGCCTTCATATCTGCAGTGGTAGATAATTCTGCCTGACAGTATGTGCTTGAGTGGGTGAATGGGGAATAATAAATGCTTCTCAAAATGAACCTTCAGCAAGCTTATAGTCCCAAAGGGGGAGACAATCTCCAATGGGGAGGAAGCTCACTAACATATAACTCCTGGTCAGATACCGGTATTTCGAAACCTGATTGTTTCTCCTCAGTGACCGCGGAAAGTGGTAATTTGACTTCTCTGCCTTTTCAGTTTTAAAAAGAGTGCTATCCCAGAAAACGGCTGGTGTGCAATACCGTAGTATGTTCGTTGAGTTTTAAAAAAAAAAACCCAAGGTGCCACCTAAGAAGCAAAACAAAATCATGAAAGAGCAAACCAGCCTTTCTCTGGGATAGCATTCTTCTTAAAACCGAAAAGGCAGAGGAGTCCAATTTCCGCCCAGTGGCAGTTGTCAACACGGATCTTCTCGCCGAAATTAGTGTTTTTTTTTTTTTACTTACTATTGTGTTACTTAGCTATATACTACTACTACTAACTAGTGTCTGTGGAAATGTCATCATGTAAACCTCATGACATTGTGTAGTAAAATGGGGTCAAGACTGTACCGCACTTTTGCATTTATATACATCGTTAGTCCGATCACAATTATTATATGGACAGGAAGTATACTTCTCTGCATCTGACTACCTTTTAAAGAAATTGCAAAGTTTAGATAGTAAAGCTTTAAAATTAGCTTTGGGTGTTCCAGTGCACACAAACACAATGAAATGCTATAAGGAGACACACATTTTACCTCTTAATAAACAACGAACGTTGTATGTGTCCAAATACGTTGTAAGAGGCCTATCTGTAAAAAAAAAACTGCTACTGATGAAATTCTTATGGATTCCAACAAGGAATACCCCCAAAGGTCTAAAAATATATGATACATAGAGCCAATTAGAAATTTCACTTGTGAGCTTATGTCAGAATGTAGTATTGATATTGATGCAATTTCGGAGGTTCCTATTGTTCTTCAAATGCCCCTATGGGAGCATCTCAACGCAAAAATTGATGATGAATATACTACTTTGAAGAAAGATGACAATGTAAATATTCTAGTAAATGAAGTTTGAGAACATCTCGAAAAGACTTATCCAAATCATTTAAAAATATTTACAGATGGTTCAATAATGGAAACGTCTGACAGTGGTGCTGGATTCACTATACCATCCTTAAATGTGCAAAAGTCTTTCTATCTAGGCAGATAATTTTCAGTTTATACATCAGAGCTATATGCAATTATGAAAACTCTGAATTATATCTTATATGACACGCCAGTATCATTTTATAGTGTGCTATTTTGTGTTGATTCAAAATCAGTTTTACAATTATTAAAGCACTGGAACTCTAAAATTAGAACTGGTATTCTTTTTGACATTAAGCTATCTATTTTACTTTCCCGGGTATAGCAGTTGATTTTTGCTGGGTTCCTTCACATTGTGGCTTAAAAGGGAAACGAATGAATTAGCAGACAAATTGGTAAAGCAGGGAGCTTGTAAAATTTCTGAAACACCCTTCAACAAAGTCTTAAATTTTTCTCCGCATGAATTGATTCAGCGATTGGAAAAGAATATGCGGAAGAAACATCTTAATGAGAAATTATTCGTTCTGCCATCATGTCCAAGGTATCTAGCCAGATTAATTCATAAATTACGGTTAAATACATGGAATACAAAATATTCACGAGGTATAGCGTGCATATGTCAGGAGAATATCTCAATTCGTCATCTTTTATTTGAATGCCTATACTAACCCCAGCTTATAAGGAGAAGAATATTTTATAAATAATTCTGACAATGTTGATAGTGTGGTAAATAACCCTTGCTTTTTTTTTTTATATTGCTTTGGTTATTGCTCAGTCCCCAGTTGCAAAACTATTGTGAAAAAAAGACATTTGAGATATGTGTGTGTTATAGTGATTTTTTTTCTGGGGGTGGGGGGGGGGGTGGGGGAAGGTGCTGATAGTACAATGGAATGTATATTGCCAACAAGCTCCTTGTGGTTGATGCATTATCTGCTCTTCAAGATATTGACACAAACTGTTTCCCGTTCAGTGTGAAAGACTGTTTTTCAAAAGTTAGGAACCCTGTCCTCAGTTTTTGTGGACACTCTCTTACACTCAAGCTGGACTAAAAAATCAAGAATGCCATGTTTTCAAAATGGAGCGACTGATGGCGGAGAATGAAGCAAAGAATGCCATGTTTTGACAAACAAAGACTTGTGCTACTGTACCTAGCTGTACTGCTGCTCAGCAAATCCTATGCCCCAGAACCAAACCCTGGACCCACTAATCATGAATCTAACAAGGCTGCAAGCAATCATTTGTTTGGCTGAATCAAGGAGTTGGTAATACTGAAGAATTGTCATGTCTTTTCCGCCAAGGGCTCGTTGATTGCAGATGGCAGAAATGGTCCAGTCATGTTCATAACAGTGATAGGTTTGATTTTTACAGGTTCTTTGCGATGTTCATGACCTGAAAACATACTTAATATTAGATAAAGACAGGCACCTAAAACATATAACAGCAAAATTCAGATTAGGAATATCTGCATTAGCCATCCATCATTTTAGATATCGATCACCTCTCTCTCTCTCTCTCTCTCTCTCTCTCTCTCTCTCTCTCTCCTGGAGTGACTTCCCTTGTCTGGCTGCCAGCACGTCGAACTTGCCATAGTTCCGGTAAATTTTTGTCTGTGTGTTTACAACAGAACTTCAACAATGCCTGTTGAAGGTCTTCATTGAATTCAGAAAATATCCTGAACACCGCTCTGCGTAATATGACGTTATCGTCCTTTAATATTGAAGGCAGATACAATCAGACTGTTGTTATTCTTAGACTGAAAGCGATTGCCGACCATTCCCCTGCCGTGCAAGCCAAAGCTCACAATGCTGTATTCAGAAGAAAATGTGCATCACAGGTCAACAGGGACAGGAGAAGGGCCGAGGAACACAGGAAACATAAGGCAAGTGAATGTGTACTGACCGCGTCCGGTCTGTTCCTGCCAACCCCACTCTGTCTGTCATACAACACCGACAGAAATGACAACATCAGTGGAGCTGCCTGTGCTGACGTCTTTCAACCTTCTGACCAACACCCCTCAACTGTATATTTGCCTGCACCAAGTGCACCGTCTGTCAATGAAACACCATCGACATGACACTGTGTGACATAGACTGTGAGTCAGTTACTGTTGGTCCCAAAGTTATAATTCCATAATGACAGTAATGTGGACAAATAAGATATTAATGGATATTGTGTGGATGTTTCGATACCGAAAGACAAAAAGACAGTCCATTAGTAACGTCCCCTTTTCCTTAGTAACTAAGACACAGACTCCAACTGCAACTCAACGTGAAACCGAAGCCTTTGTCGCAGAAGCAAACACGTGTATGATAGATAATAGCTGTGATTGTGAAGATTCCTCTGATTTCATTATGTCAACGACAGCACATGCGGACAATATTACAATAAGAGACATGTTTGGAAGAAACAAAAAGGAACATGACCACCGCTTTGTTCCTTGAAGGAAGAACTGAGAGACTGCGTCACACAAACACAGAGGGCGAAAGCCGAAATCTTGGCGATCCATCGTGACTGCTGCATTGTTGCATCGCATTATTTATAAACCTTTAGAGAATGTGACTGTTATTGATGTTCGGTGTTGATAACTGAATTCGATGCTTTTCCGTGGTCTGGATTCCTCGTCACGATTATCTTTCCTGTTATGTATTGGTCATTTTTATCTATGATTTTTTTTATATACAGTCTCTACCCCTCCCCCTTCTGTCTCCGTCTCCCACCCTTGTGAATGGGCTTTGTAAAGCTTATCATAATAAATCATTCATTCATTCTTTCATTCTCTCTCTGTCTCTGTTTGTCTCTGTGTCTGTCTGTCTGTCTGTCTGTCTCTCTCTCTCTCTCTCTCTCTCTCTCTCTCTCTCTCTCTCTCTCTCTCTCCCAGACGTTTTCAAGAGTTTGTCTATAATTCTTCTTTTGCCCCTCCTCCTCTTTTGCGCTGGTCTGCGAGGATATTGAATCGCCGGTGGATTGTGAAGGGGTTGAAAGACAAGACTCAGGACAAGTAAATAGTTCCTAAGGATGTCCAATTCGACGTCATTTCAAAGAGACGACTGTCATCTAAGTGCCAGACCTTTCTGTCTTGCAATCCTTCAGGGAACTTATCTGCAAGTCAAAGAGACGACTGTTGTAGTTGTAATGGCCAGAGTGAAAGAGAAAAATAGTGGGCAGCAGAAAAAAGTGGAATAGTTCTTTTTTTTTTCCCCTTTCTTCCGATTTCTCTTGAAGTCTGATCATCATTGTTTTGTACCTTCGTTACTGTTGCCATTTATTCTCCAACTGTGTTCTTATTATTAAACGTACTCCTCCTCTCTCGTTACATGTCTCTTGTTCAAGACATCTAGCCAAGTCTTCAGAACATGATCTTCCTTCAAGACGATTTGGAGAGGTTCTCTCTCTCTCTCTCTCTCCTCTCTCTCTCTCTCTCACTCTCGCTCACACCCACACACACACACACACACACACACACACAACACACGCACACACACACACACACGCACGCACGCCCCACACACACACAGGCGCGCGCTCACCACACACGCGCACACACACACACACACACACACACACAACGTCCCTCGCGCACTCACTTTACACTCACAGACATACGCACACAAACACATTCTCTCTCTCTCTCCTCTCTCTCTCCTCTCTCTTCTCTCCTCTCTCTCTCTCTCTCTCTCTCTCTCTCTCTCTCTCTCTCTCTCTCATCTCTCTCTCTTCTCTCTTCTCTCAGTCTCTCTCTGTCTCCTCTCTCTCTCCCTCTCTCTCTCTCTCTCTCGCTCTCTTCTCTCTCTCTCTCTCTGGGGAAAAAAAGAAATGAAGCCTTTCATAAAAGGAATGCAGAGCAGATGATTTGGGCTGTTTCCGTGTTTTCGTTTTGTCCTATGTCTGTCTTTATTCTGACAACGTGGTCATAAGGCTATACTGGTGCATTGGATATAACCATCTTTATGTTGGATCGCCCTCAGTCGTTACAGAGTAGTAATAAAATTTGTTGTGCAATTGTTGTTTTTGTCGCTGTTTTCGTTGCTGTCGTTGCTGTTACTGCTGTTGCTGCTGCTGTTCTTATTGTTGTTATTGTTTTTGTTCTTGTTTTTTTTTTCCAAGCGTTGGTCTTCGACGGTCGATTGACCCAATCTGATTTCGGTTACGTCATGCAGTGGTGTTAAATTAATACTTGGGCGGAGAAGGGAGTGAGGATAATGGTGTGGGTCCCGATCTTGATGACTCTTTCCTTGGTGAAGAAGAAGAAGGAGAAGGAGAAGAAGAGAAGAAGAAGAACGTCGTCGTCGTCGTCGTCGTCGTCGTCGTCGTGTCGTAGTAGTAGTAGTAGTAGTAGTAGCAGTAGTAGTAGTGGTGGTGTGGTGGTGGTAGAAGAAGAAGAAGAAGAAGAAGAAGAAGAAGAAGAAAAGAAATGAAGAATGGGCACCCAGCTTATGATCAGCAGTTCAAACCCAAGTGAGTTGCCACGACAGGGAGTTAAAACGCTTCACTGACATTCTTCAGGGCCCATGTCTGGTGTAGCAGGGGCGAGAACTGACGAGCGGTTGTGACTGTTGGTGTGACTGTGGGTGTGCTGTCAGTTGTTCGAGAATCTGCCGTCGGAATTCCAAGGACTGGTCCACTGGGGCTGTCATGTTGAACATCTCACTTGTCCCCTGCTTTTGAACGTCCTGTCTGTGGCAGCATTTAATGAGTAGGCACGTTATTGTACATTGTCAGCTGACAGTAGATGAAGCGAAAAGGTTGTTCAATCATTCGTTGAAATTTAAGCATATTGCATTACAGAACCCATCGATATTCAGCTTCAGACTGAATAATGCTATGATATGTCTAGTGTGCAATGCTCATCATATCCCCCTCCCTCCCTCTTTCTGTATGTATGTATGTATGTATTTATCGATCAAACTGTCGATTCAACTGCCTGCCTGTCTGTCTGTCTGTCTGTCTGTCTGTCTGTCTCTCTCTCTCTCTCTCTCTCTCTCTCTCTCTCTCTCTCTCCCTCTCTCTCTCCTCTCTCTCTCTCTCTCTCTCCCTCCCTCTCTCTCCTCTCTCTCTCTCTCTCTCTCTCTCTCTCTCTCTCTCTCTCTCTCTGATCCACTACAGTTGAAAGTTAATAATAAAAAAAGCAACATCACAGTATTTCGTAAAGGTGGATATCTAGGTGCAAGAGAAAGGGGGATATACAATGGTATTCCTATTCCAGTCGTCAATGGTTATAAATTTGGGTATATCATTCTCAACACACTTGAATTTTGTTGGCGAATGCAAAGACCCTTCAAGTAAGGCAAAAACTGTTTTGCTCTGCATTATGAAAAAGTTATATATTCCTAATGATTATTCATTCACGCCATTTATGAAACTGTTTGATACTCAGGTTCAGCCGGTTCTACAGTACGGGTCTGAGCTATGGGGACTAGGAAAAGCGGCTGTCTATTGTGAATCCGTTCATATCTTTGCTCTGAAAAAGTTTCTAGATGTGGACAAAACGGACTCCAATTGATCACATTTACAGTGAAGCTGATCGATTTCCCATTTGTATTATTTCTGCTGTCAGATGTATCCGCTACTGGGTCAAATTGATACAAATGGATGACTTCAGAATTCCTCGTAAGGCGTACAACATGCTATATGACTTAGATTCTAAAGGTTAAAATAACTGGGTGACCAAAGTGCGCCCTCTGTCTCTTTGAATATGGATTTGGTTTTGTTTGGCTGAATCAAGGAGTTGGTAATACTGAAGAATTGTTATGTCTTTTCCGCCAACGGCTCGCTGATTGCAGATGGCAGAAATGGTCCAGTCATGTTCATAACAGTGACTGGTTTGATTTTTACAGGTTCTTTTTTGCGATGTTCATGACCTGAAAACATACTTAATCTTAGATAAAGACAGGCACCTAAAACATATAACAGCAAAATTCAGATTAAGAATATCTGCATTAGCCATCCATCATTTTAGATATCGATCATGTAATGAATATGATTTGCTTTGTCCTTTATGTGAAGAGTCAAAGGAAACCGAACTGCAGTTCGTCCTCTCTCTCTCTCCTCTCTCTCTCTCTCTCTCTCTCTCTCTCTCCCTCTCTCCTCTCCTCTCTCTCCCCCTCTCTCTCTCCTCTCTCTCTCTCTCTCTCTCTCTCTTCCCTCTCTCCTCCTCCTCTCTCTCTCTCTCTCTTTGGGATAGGGGGCACGTGCGCGCGCGCGCGCGCGCGCGCGTGTGTGTGTGTGTGTGTGTGTGTGTCTGTCTGTCTGTGTCTGTGTGTGTTGGTGTGTGTGTCTCTGTGTATCTGTGTGTGTGTCCGTATGTGTCTGTGTCTCTGTGTGTGAGAGCATGAATGAATGCATATGTACAGCCGGAATAGCTCAGTTGGTAGAGCGCCGGACTTGTAATCTTGGTGATCCTGGGGTTGCGGGTTCGAATCTCCGCTGGGGCGTTTCGGTACAGGGGGATTTTTCCCTCGGAGTTAACATTGGTTCTGACTCCATTTCCATACAGTCCTTCGAATGAGACTATAAACCGAGGTTCCGTGTGTGAACGCACGCATAATATCTTGCACACACGTAAAATCCCATCACCAACTTTCGGAAGAGAAGGCCAGTTTGGCCGTTGGCATGGATGACACGTTACACATAGCGTGCACCCTGCCTGAGAAATGGAAAGAATGAAGGAAGTAAGGAAATTGAGTGAAGGACATTGAACGATATTGACTGGATGACACGGGAAACTGAATGAAGCGCCAGCTGGCAGCTCTTCAGTCGGTACTACCGATGTAGGCAGCCCGTTGCGTAAACGAGTGTTGATTGTAAAGCGCTTAGAGCTTGGTCTCAACCCGAGAATAGGCGCTATATAAGTATTCATTATTGTTATTATTATTACGTACGTGTATGTGTATGTTTTTGTATGGGTTTGGTGGAGAGAGAGAGAGAGAGAGAGAGAGAGAGAGAGAGAGAGAGAGAGAGAGAGAGAGAGAGAGAGAGGAGAGAGCGCATTTAGGCCAGAATATTCATGTTTGACATGTTGCAGACAGTTTGAATCAATCCGAACCCGAAGGGAAAATCGTTCAGACAAGGCAGGGGTGCCGGTAGGTAGGCAGAGCTCAGCGTTCAGAAAGCCAGTGTTTTTACTGC
The DNA here is from genome assembly GCA_016801955.1 of Conus betulinus. Classification (NCBI taxonomy): domain Eukaryota; kingdom Metazoa; phylum Mollusca; class Gastropoda; order Neogastropoda; family Conidae; genus Conus; species Conus betulinus. Next base: position 222,766 of record JADBJO010002683.1, on the reverse strand, counting down.
TGATAGTGCACTTTTCTTTGTTTATGAAGAGGGAGACAGACGTGTTTCTGAGCGGAAAAAAAAAAAACGTGTGGTTGATGTTTGGTGATTAATTTTTATCCTTTAATCTACATCATACTAGATGGGTAAGCATATCAGCAACAGTGCATGGCATCCCTGAGCAGGAAGATATGAAAGGAATGCATCGCACAGACAATACATATTATACTGTTGATTTATTGATGATCAGTATGCTGGTTGGAGCTTGGTTTCTCGGTTAGATGTTT
>JADBJO010002683.1:207500-212500 GCA_016801955.1 Conus betulinus | reverse complement strand
TGGGTTTATTAATCTACATGTTGGGTTGTTGGGGAAATTAGGTTTGTGATCTTTAAGTGTTATAAAAGCTTCTTTTATTGCTGTTGTTTCTATCCTATCATTTAGATCCATACGGTGCACAAGTTCTTTTTCTTTTTTACAAATGCTGTCATATGTGGTTTGATCAGTTTTTTTTTAGTTTTTCTGAATATTTTTGTTGAGGAGTTGAGAGTATTCATTAGGTTCCATTTTATAGAAAATTGCTTGTCTTATCAGCCTTTACGAATACCTTTTTGTCATTTTGAATTTGTTTTATATTTATTTTGTAATTTTGTTTGGAAATTGTTGTATGATTTTCTGAATTCAATATTGGCTATTAGTCTTTCATATTGTCTTCAAAAGGTTTCATTTCCTCTATTATAGGTGGCGATCTCCATGACTTAAAAACCGTATGTTTGAAAATCATACACAACAATTTCCAAACAAAATTACAAAATGAAATAAAATAAAAAATTCAAAAATGAAAAAAAAAAAAGGTTCGTAAGGCTGATAAGACAAGCAATCTATAAAATGGAACCTAATGATACTCTCTCAACTCCTCAACAAAAAATTTATTCAGAAAAAACTACAAAAAAAAACTATCAAACCACATATGACAGCATTTGTAAAAAAGAAAAAAACTACCTGTGCACCGTATGGATCTAAATGATAGGATAGAAACAACAGCAATAAAAGAAGCTTTTATAACACTTAAAGATCACAAAACCTAATTCAACAAAAAACATGTATTTTAAGTAAACAACCCAAGGCATGTAAAATGAAAAAAAAAGCCAATATTGAATCAAAAAAAATCATACAACAATTTCAAAAAAATCTGAATAAAACAAATTCAAAAATGACAAAAATATTTTTTTCTGGCAGTGAGGCAATTTCTTAAAAAAAGCAAAAAAATGGAACCTAATGAATACTCTCAATATCAAAAAAAATATTCAGAAAAACTACAAAAAAAAAAAAATATAAAACCACATATGACAGCAAAAAAAGAAAAAAATGGATCTAAATGATAGGATAGAAAACAACAGCAATAAAAGAAGCTTTTATAACACTTAAAGATCACAAACCTAATTTCCCCAACAACCCAACATGTAGATTAATAAAAACCCATCCAAGTCTGAATTAGGCAAAATAAGCAAAAAAATTCTGGAAAAGTCTAAGAGACATAAAATCAAACACTGAATACAACCTTTGGAAAAATAGCTACGAAGTTATCCAATGGTTCAAGGAAATTAACAAACAGAAAAAACACAGTGTTCATCACTTTTGACATAGTGGATTTTTATCCATCCATAGATGAGGAATTGCTTACCAAAGCTTTAAAATTTTGCTAACAAATATACAAACATAACAGAGGCTGAGATGGAAATCATCTTCCACACTAAAAAACTCTACTCCACAGCAGTAATGATACTTGGACAAAAAAAAAAAGCAATAATTCCACATTTGATGTCACAATGGGTTCATATGATGGTGCCGAAACATGTGAACTAGTTGGACTATTCATGTTATCCAATATACAGAAAACACTTGGTAAACAGGTTGGCTTGTACAGAGACGATGGCCTCGCCGCGCTAAACAATAAACCAAAAAACCATTGAAAATAAGAAAAAAGAACTTTGCAAAATCTTCCAAAGCCATAACTTAAAAATCACAGTAGAAGCCAACAAGAAGGTAGTAAACTACCTAGACATAACATTAGACCTTAATGACCATGTATACAAAAACCATATAAAAAACCTAATGATATACCCATCTACGTAGACATCAAAAGTAACCATCCACCCTTCTATCCTAAAAAAACCATACCCAATGGCATAAACAAAAGACTATCTAACCTGTCATGCAACGAGAAAGTATTCAACAGTGCAGCAGTTGAATACCAAGAGGCACTGAAAAAAAAGTGGCTACAACTACAAACTACAATACAACCCAGATAATAACATGAACAGTAATAAGAAAAACAGGAAAAGGAAGATCATATGGTATAATCCCCCATATGATGGAAGAATAAAGACTAATGTAGGAAAAGAATTCTTTAAAATTCTTATAACATCATTTCCAAAAGAACATGTACTATCTAAAATATTCAATAAAAACACCGTCAAGCTATCATATTCATGTATGCCCAACCTCAAAAACATAATTGACTCATCTAACAAAACTAAAGGCAACACAGCCAAAAAGGGTAACAAAAGGACATCTTGTAACTGCACTAAAAAAGATCAATGCCCCCTGAATAATAAATGCCTTTACAATAATATTGTATACCAAGCCACAGTAACAACTGATAGTGACAAAGAAACATACATAGGGATTACTGCAAACCATTTTCAAAACTAGATATGCAAACCATAAACAGTCCTTCAAAAATGAAAAATATAAAAAACAAACAGAACTAAGCAAACACATTTGGAAACTTAAAGATAAAAAAATAGACTATAATATATCATGGAAAATTATAAAAAGAGCAGCACCATACAACAATATCTCTAAAAAATGCAACCTATGTTCTACAGAAAAGTGGCTGATATTATGCAAACCTCATCTAGCAACTCTGAATTCAAAAGTTGAGATCATAAACAATTGCAGGCACAAATGGAAATTCTTGTCAACACACCATTCCTTAACACACCCTCCCTGAACGCACCCCCCAAAAAATCAAAATTGTAAAAAGATACAGGCCGCGTGAAACACATGCAGAACTCACGCTTACACACACACAATATATATAACACCGGTAGCGTGCCCAAAATGAACACCCTGAAGATGTGTGTGTCTTTGCTTAACTAATTTCACAGACCTTAAACGAACCAGACTCTCCAGACACAGTCAAACTGAGTACACAAAGGTCTGTTAAACGGCTAGAAAGATTACACAACAACCGCATCCAGCAGAGGAGTCCTTCAAATGTTATCGTCAGCAAAATACATCAAAGTAGTCCGCTGCTTTTAAGTCAGGTTATTGCGCTTCACAGGTCAATGAGTTGCTTGGTCCTTTCTTTTCTGGAAATTGTCGAGGGAACACTACATGTGAATGCTGCTTGTAAATGAGCATGCCTGGATACTCTTATAACGAGAGAGAGAGAGAGAGAGAGAGAGAGAGAGAGAGAGAGACAGACAGACAGACAGACAGACGAACAGACAGATAGACAGACACACACACAGACAGACAGACAGACTGACAGACACACAGACAGACAGACAGACAGAGAGAGGGGGGGGGGGGGGGGAGGAGGGAGGGAGAGAGTCAACAATGCATTTAAGTGTGTATGCGTTTATTTCAGCTATGCGTTTGTCTTAGCTAATCTTCAAAACCAAACGCAATTCTGGATGTTCAAACAAAGCACACCTGATTATTCAATTTGATGTTCCACTCCAGAACATAGCCAAAGCACTACTTTGATTATTTTTTTCATGGAAATTTGCCAGTGGGAAAGGGGAATTAAATAAAGACATAAAAGGCAGACAACGTGCGTGAGAGAATAGAAACATGGATGCCAACCAGAGAGAGGAAGAGGACAGAGACCAGACTAGAAAGGGAGAGAGACAGACCAAACAATACAGAGACAAAGGCTGTAGAAGTGGGTTTTTTTCGAGAGAGGACAGTAGAGAGAGAGATGTGAGAGATAGAGAGAGAGATTTTTGGACGAGACAGAGAGATGAGAGAGAGAGAGGAGACCCCGAGAGGAAAGCCGGAGAGAGACGAGAGGAGACAGAGAGAGAGAGAGGAGGGAGAGAACAGAGAGAGAGAGAAAGAGGCGAGGAGAAGATGCTACCAGAACAGAGGCTGAAGGCTTAGAGGAGAGAGGGAGAGAGAGAGAGGACAGAGACAGGAGAGATGAGTGAGAGGAGAGAGATAGAGAGAGAGAGAGGAGAGAGAGAGAGACGAGAGACGAGGAGAAGGCACGACGCAGAGGAGAGAGGAAGAGAGGAGAGAGAGAGAAGGACAGAGACGCCAGGAGAGGGACAGAGAGAGAAGAGAGAGAGGTAGGAGAGAGGACAGCCTGACAAGAGAGAGGGGAGAGGGAGAGAGAACGGAGAGAGGAGAGAGAAGGACGAGCTCTTGAGAGGGAAATGAGAGGCGAGAGAGAGGAGGAGCGAGGAGGAGAGGAGAGTGGAGACAGATGAGAGTGAGACGAAGAATCTGCAGAAGCAGGGAGATGCAAACAGAGATCTAGGTTTTAGCGCGACGCCCAGAGGAGGACGAGGGAGGGGGAAAAAAAAAGCATTCAGCAATCACACAAGCTTCACGAGTGCAGAGAGAGAAAGAGAAGAAGAGAGAGGAGAGGGAGGAGAGAATTAAAAAGGGGAGACAGGAGGGGAGAAAGAGAAGATGAGGACCTAGACGAGCGAGAGAGACAGAAGAGAAAGAGACAGAAGAGAGGGTTGATTTAGTTTGAGTTCGAGGAGGATGAGGGAGAGACAGAGAGGAGAGAGAGAGAGGGAAAGGAGGAGGACAGAGACAGAGAGAGAGAGAGAGAGATAGAGAGAGAGGGAGAGAGAGGAGGAGAGAGACAAACGGACAGACAGGCAGAGAGAGAAGAGAGAGGCCGAGGGGAGAAGAGTGGATAGGAGGACAGGTCCCTCGGATCCTACAGAAAGAGAAAGCGATGATCCCTCTGAGTGTGTATATGTTCACTTAAGTGAAACAGATAATGTGTGGAAGTCTGCAAAGCAGGTGATCTAGGTTTGAGTTCGCCTTCTGTCTGTGTCTAGACAGGAACAGAGAAAGAGACAAAAAGGTAGAGACAGAGAGAGAGAGAGAGAGAGAGAGAGAGAGAGAGAGAGAGAGAGAGAGAGACAAACGGACAGACAGGCAGAAGAGAAAGAGATGATCCCTCTGACTGTGTATATGTTCACGTAAGTGAAACAGATAATGTATGGAAGTCTGCAAGGCTGGTAATCTAGGTTACAGTTCGCGTTCAGCGAGAGTTCATGGCGCAGATTCTACTAGTGGACATGTCC
>JADBJO010002683.1:195000-202500 GCA_016801955.1 Conus betulinus | reverse complement strand
GCTTGAGAGGGTGAATGGGGGAAATAATAAATGCTTATCAAAATGAGCCTTGAGCAAGCTTATAGTCTCCAAGGGGGAGACAATCTTCAATGGGGGAGGAAACTCACTAACATATAACTCCTGGTCAGATACCGGTATTTCGAAACCTGATTGTTTCTCCTCAGTGACCGTGGAAAGTTGTAACTTGACTCATCTGCCTTTTCGGTTTTGAGAAGAATGCCATCCCAGAAATAGGCTGGTGTGCAATACCATATTATGTTTGTTGAGATTAAAAAAAAACAACAACCAAAGAAAAAAACAAAACAAAACAAAACAAAAAAAAAAAAAAAAAACGAAAGGTGCTACACCTAAGAAGCAAAAGAAATCATGAAAGAGCAAAGCAAGCTACATTTTCTCGTGAAAAGTAGAAAATATAAGAAGAAAATGTAGCTTGTTTTTCTCTTTTATTATTTATTATCATTGCTTTTATTATTGTTATTATTATTATCATTATTATCAATATTATTATTGTCATCATCATTATTATTATTATTACCATCATCATTATCATTATCATCATTACAAGCATAGGTTTGCAGAAGTACAATGATTCATGGACTCACATATTTGAATAATAATTCATGTCCCAATTTTATACCTTACATAATTTGAATTTCCAAAGGGTTTTCAGAGAGGGGGGGAAGAAGGGGCAATGGCAGACAGAGAGATCCAGCAATTTGCCTAAGGTGAGTATATGTTTATACTAGTTAAATTCACAGGCTTTCAAGACACAGCCAAATGACTGCACGGTCTGCTTCATGCTGAAAGAATTAACAATGAAAACTAAATCCCGCAGTGGAGTTTCTCCGCAGTATCCTCAGCCAAAGGTATCAAACAACTGCACTGTTTTTACTTCTGGGCGTTCCAATCTACACCTCACTGCACTGGTTGGTGATTTCTTTTGTTTATGGCAGCTTCTGGGGGGGGGGGGGGGGGGGGGGGGGGGGGGGGGGGGGGGAAACTGGATCTGAACTTGGGGGAGAGAGAGAGAGAGAGGGGAGAGAGAGAGAGAGAGAGAGAGAGAGAGAGAGAGAGAGAGAGAGATTTTACGATCCCCATGCGGTGTGTGTATGCATTTACTTTTGTAAAACAGACTATGTACCAACATCTGCAAGGCAGACAATCTGTACCAGAGTTTGCATATTGCGAGAGTGACCCAGCTATTCTCATTGGACATATGCTGCTAATGGGAACGCCAAAAGCAATATTACCCCATAAGTCAGCTGAACAATTCCGTCGGAGAAAGTGCCAAAACATGAGTGTGAAACGACGCGCCTGTATACAGAATCGGTATTCTGATCGTAATCCGGATGTGTGCTTGAAATCAAACATTGAACCCTCTATATGCCTGACCTATGAAGTGAAAAAAAGGGGAACCATTTGCATTTAAGAAACAGGCGCCTTCTCACACCCCATCCGCCCCTGTTTTGCACCCTGGAATGGTCAGTTAAACTCCCCAAACTCAGACTCCACCTATTCAGCTGTGATTATGCTCACGTCTGTTTAGTGGCTGGAATGATTGCATAACAACAACTGAATCTGGCCGTGGAGTTTCCTGAAGCATCACGCGCAGCCAACGCGTCAAGCCATTGTGACCTTTAGACACAATACCAACGGTCAGTGATTTCTGCTTTGGCTGTTTATGATAAAATAGTAGGCTATATGTGAAGCTGGTTCAGGACTGAGAATTCTTTTTTTAGAAATACACGAGAGAGAGAGAGAGAGAGAGAGAGAGAGAGAGAGAGAGAGAGAGAGAGTAGGCGAGGCAGCACCGTTTTCATGGAACAGATGCCGCCAGTGGGCACGCTAAGAACAAGTTTCCCATCAGTCGGCTGAACCATTCCATCAGACAGAGAAAATGCCAAAGCACGACTGCGAAAAGGTGCACCTCTGACGTAGGCAGTGTTGATGTCCCGATTATTAATGGTGTGCACTTCAAATCAAATATTGGACTCTCTTGATCTATTTGCTGTACTTCTAAACTGAAAAAGGTCAGTATTTAAAAGGGAAAGACAGTTTTATGTAACACCCCTCCTCCCTATTCCGTGTATTTTCTCCCTGGAACTAGTCTATCAACAAATTCCCCAAACTTAGACTAGACTCAGTTCATGTGATTATGCAGAGGTCCGCTTAGATACTAGGGTGTTCATACCATGAAAACTGAATCCGACAAGTTCCTTAGGCGAACTATTTTTGAATCAGTGCATCAAGGAGATGAGCCGATTGGAACATTGGCTGCTTCTCTGCAAAGACTGTGCAATGGTTGGTGATTTTGATGTGGTTCTTGACGATAAATAGTAATGTGTGATTCGTTTGGGACGGCCTCGTCAGGAATTTGTTAGAGAGAGAGAGAGAGAGAGAGCCCCTCATGAAGGGGTGTATATATACAAACAAATGTCCAATCTGGCATTTAGAATCAATGACATCATTCGTAATACACTTTGCAATAATTTCAAGAGATGAGAGAATAGAACGCAATTTCAAAGCCTTGTAAAGATAGATTGACAAATTTCTGATCGTTTTTTTTCATGTACACATGCCATAAGCAACGCTAATTTGAACTGATTTGGTACCTTATAATATTTCAACGGTATGTATTGTGCTCTTAAGTCGTTTAAAAATAGGACAACATAGAACAAAATGTACCTCATCTTCTTTCTCTCTTTGACAAAGTGGACATAGTAAGTCACCTTCACTGTGTTGTCTATGACGATTACGATGTACCTCGATTTCAGAAATACCAAGCCTAAATCTTATCAGTACATGCCTCAGATATCTGTCCAAATTGAGTAATAAAATATGTTTTAGCATCCGGAATAGTACAGAAGGTTCTGTAAACGTTAAACCTGTCACTGTTATTGATATATGGCTATTCCAGTCCTGCCATCTGCACAAAATTACCTTTCCCTAAACATTTGCAGAAACTCGCTTATCCCTTCTACTCCTTGATTGAGCCATACATATCCGAATCCAAACGTATACAATTTACAGCGAACATTTGAAGCCCAGTTTTTCTTGTCACGCAAATCTAAATCGAAAAGCATTCTATAGGCCTTAAAAGGTAGTCTACATTCGTCCATCCTCGTCAGCTTTAGCCAATACCTAACACACTTTACAGCTGAATTTATGTAAATAGGATATCGATTTGTTTCTCCGTATACCATGTCATTAGGTGTTCTCATTTTCTACTCCCAAGAATCTCTTAATAGCAAATAAATGCACCTTTTCGCAATGGAGTGCTGCATTGTCAAGGCCCCATAACTCTGCACCATACTGAACAACAGACTGAACTTGTGAGTCAAATAACTTAAAAAAGGAAGAAGGAGAAGAACACTTTAGCTTAAATAACTTTTGTAAAATACACAATAACGCGTTTTTTTGCTCTGCTACTGAGATCACGACATGCAGCAACAAAACTTAACTTTGTTGAAAAATAAATTCCTAGGTATTTGTAAACATTCACAACAGGCATAACAATCCCGTTGTAGGTCCACCTTTCTCTGGCAGCTAAATACCCCCCTTTTCTGAATACCACTATGTTGCTTTTATTCATATTGACCTTCAGCTGCAAAGCTGCAGCTGCACGTTGAAGACTGTTATCTGTGTTTGTAAGCAGTGGCAGTCTCTGAGAGTAAGGCCACATCATCTGCCAGAAGTAATATGAATAATTCAAAATAGTCAGACGTAAACATTGCACCATGTCTCCCTCTCTCCTTATCACCTCTAATGCTAGTTCATTAATGAATAAAGAAAAAACAAGACAGGACTGCAGGCATCTCCTTGTTTTTCACTCCACGGGTGCAGTTGATGTAATCAGTCACACTACCTCCGCATTTATTTCTGGCTTTGACATTGTCATACATACTACGAATACACCTAAATATCTTGCCTTTGATGCCATTTTTCAATATTATGGGCCATAATAAGTTCCTTTCAACAGAGTCGAAAGCCTTTTCAAAATCAATGAAGGCTACATATAATTTACGATTGAAACAAAACTGTTTTTGAACGAGAGTGCCAATAATGTAAACATGTGATCAACTGTAGAGTAACCTTTCTTAAATCCTGCTTGATGTTCACCAGTCAGATTATATTCTTTTATCCATTCTTGCAGTCTGCTATTAATAATTGTGCTGTAAATTTACTGCTGCTCGTATCACACAGTGAAATGCCTCTGTAATTGTTTGGATCGTTAACGTCACCCTTCTTAAACAAGGGCTGCACTATAGAGTTGGTCCAGTTGTCCGGGAACACGCCTTTATCAAACAACGTATTAAAAAGCTTTACAAAAAAAGTCAACAACTCGGTCCCCACCATACTTCAACAACTCACCATTAATTTCATCCGGTCCGGCAGCTTTTTCCATTTTTTAACCTATTCACAGCTAGCAGAACTTCTTCATTTGTTATTGGACGGTTTATAGAACTAATTTCCTCCTCATCGATATCATTGCCATTTCCATTTCCATATGAATTAATAACATCTGTTGTTATTTCTAATTCAAGTAAATCTTTAAAATGTTTGAACCCAGTCATCGACTGTTAGACTATTTTGAACACGTTTTCTTTTAAAGGATATTTTACGCACAGTTTCCCAAAAATTCTCTCTGATTGTTCACTGATGAAATAAGTCTGTCTAACAACATATCGTTATACTGTTTTTCTTTTCTCTTTATCAGATGTTTGTATTCTCTTCTTGCTATGCAGTAGGCATCACGTCTTCTTCTTTCCTTCTCGTTTTTCTAAGAATCGCAAGCAGCCCTTTTGCCTTAACTTTGCTTAACCTACATTCTTTATCATACCAATCACTGTGTTTTTGTCATACTTTGCTAGATTAATTCTCTTTTTCATACAACTTGCTTGCTTTTTAATCCAGTCATTAAACAGATGCAAAGCACCATTGAAGTCATGATCAATTAACTTTGTGGCACGATCAAATACCAACCGTGTTTTCTTCTGATGTCATTTTCTGAGTATAGACTGACCTTAAATCATTGTTCCACACAAACTTTTCAATGACTTGGTCTGTTTCTGTGGGATTTACTTGCGATCTGGTTTTTCTTTCAGAAAATCTAAAATTTATTCGATTGGCAAATGATCTGATTCTATTCTCTCTGAGATCACCATTTCACATGAAGACGCGAAAACCGAAAAACAATTCCTTAGACAGAAGAAAGTAATCATTAACGCTACATACATCCTGCTTCTGATATGAACGTATAGTTGCCGTCAGCATCCCCCATTACATGTGCCATTTAGAATCCACAGTCCAAAGGTTGTGCACATATTTAACAAATATTTTCCATAATTATTCATACCATTGTCTGCAGACTTTCTCATGCCTTTAGCAGAAAAAGAACAATCATAAACAAGGTGATCATAAACATCATTTTCATCAAAGATATGTGGAAAAAATATCAGAAGTCCTACTATTCAAATCGCCCGACAGAATTATATGCACATCCTCAAACTCAAGTAGAGAATCAAAAAGACATTCTTCAAGCTCACTAATACCATTTTCAACATCAAAGTAAGTGTAATATGGCGAACCCTCAGGTGGAACATATGTACATACATATAATACATCTTCCATAAAGCCAAAAACACCCTTATCAACTAAAAATAAAAGAATATTTGGAGAGTCTGTCTTGATTTCATGGACATAAGGTGTAAGTTCAGTTTTAATGAGACATATAACTCCACCAGAATATCTTCCTTGTTTTGAAAACTTAACTGCTGGTTTACAGAAAATAGTATAGCCTGGAAATACTAAGTTTTGGAAATCCTCTACGAAGGTTTCGACAAGACATATGAAATCAAATTTCAACAAATAGGGAGTAAAGTCTGTATCATTGAATTTAGACAAGAGTCCATTTACATTCCAGTGCAAAAAGAAGGGAAGGAACATCACAATCTTTATCATTTTCACAGCCATCACAATGTAACGCACTTTCATTCTCACTGACATCTTTCCTTTCACCCCTCAGTGTGTTCCTCTCCACTCGTTCACCAGACACATCGTTACCACCCCCCTCCCTCTCTTTCCGAGTTAACGATTTCCTTTTGAGATGCCCCCCTCTTACAACTTCCACCGTCGGTCTGTGTGTCACGTGATATCGATCGGTAAATGTCTTCAACTCTGTTTTCACCACACATATCCATGTTATCAGTTTCAGAAACATAAGAAGGTCGATTCGCCTGCATTAACACAATCAGTCATATTCATATCAACTAGAACATTTTGATCAATACAATTCAACATAAATTCTTCCTCCATATTTACAAATGACCCCCACCTCACCTTTGGCGCGCTCAGTATTTACAACGTCAACGTCAACCGGTTCACAACACAGTTTCCGCACACACACTGCCATCGCACCCGGCCTTTTGGCGTTCTGCACAGCTAGCACGTGCAAATCTGTAGGATGACACCGGTGTCGAGCTGTCGAGCTGGGCTGGCCTCCCCCCTATCTTGACTCTGTAAGAGCTCCCCCCTCTCCCAGAAAGTACTTTTTCCCCTCAATAAGGAGGTGATCGAAGACCATAGTCGCTCGCTTGCCCTCCTCTCTGGCCTTCTTTAGATGCGGGGACAGTTTGTTTTCTTATGTCTCTTACACGTAGAGAGAAGTCCTCGCCAACGAACACCTCACTTCCCTTCAGATTACGCTTGGCCTTTAGAATTTTCTCTTTGTCTCTGAAGAATGTGCAGCACGCGATGACGGGCGAGTTGGATTTGCCGTTCAAGCGATGGACCCGGTCGAACTGAACATCTCCAGTCAGCTGCAGTTTGTCCACTAGCAGGTCGCCGACGATACCTTCACATTCAGCCGGTGTCTCGTTTGGCTTACGCGGAAGACCGTAAAAAATTAAGTTGTTTCGCTTGGAGCGTCCTTCTAAGTCATCGACTTTACGTTCTGTGTCCATCATCCTCTTTTTCAAAGTTTCATTTTCTCGACGAAGATCAGCCACTTCTCCTTTCAGGAACTGAACCTCTTCTTGTAACCAGCAAAACCGTCACGAATGTCCTTAATGTCATCTTTAATAATATTGTCCACTTTGCTGTTCAGATCCTGCAGCATAGACACGACATCCATGAGGGTGGGTGATTCAGTAGGCTTGGAGGTTGTTGGCTTGCTGGCCGAGGAATTTGCTGCTTTCTCAGTACTGGCTCTCCTGTCAGAGCTCAGGCAGGTCTGGCGGTAGCTGTCTTTACGTGGTCCAGGATTTTGTTCCACGTCGCCACACTGGAGCAATAAACTACCCCAGAATAAAAGCGTGAGGAGGCAGCTACCGTTACACCGTCTACTCGCCGTTTTCAGTGTCAGTGTCTTCACGCGCATGGCGATGCTATTTTCCACTCTCTTGGCCATAAATGAGAGAGAAATACCGACAGAAAACACCCACATCTTGCCCTAAACTCGAGCTGTGATGAAGGCATGATGCTTCATGAAGGTACTTGCCA
>JADBJO010002683.1:185000-190000 GCA_016801955.1 Conus betulinus | reverse complement strand
GGTGGTAGCTTCCTAGAAAAGGGAATACATAAATGGAAAAATCGCTTATTCACAGTTGACATTAATCATTTACATTTTCCTATTATCAGCCTTGTAAACAATACTGTTACACACACACACACACTCACACACACACACACACACACACACACACACACACACACACACAGAGGCGCGCGCGCGCGCTTCATTTAACCTGTATTGACTGTCACTTACATGTGCAGAGATCAAGGTTGAGGGATGAGAAGGAAGAGACAAGGATACGCGCGCGCGAGAGAGAGAGAGAGAGAGAGAGAGAGAGAGAGAGAGAGAGAGAGAGAGAGAGAGAGAGAGAGAGAGAGACAGACAGACAGACAGACAGACAGACAGACAGACAGACAGACAGAGAGACAGACAGACAGAGAGACAGAGAGAGACAGAGAGACAGAGAGAGAGGGAGGAGAGTCAAATGTTCTAGCATAAGCATTTATCATCTTACAAGTACGGAATGACAGAACACATCCAATAAACTTGTCTGAGATTCAAACCTCCCCCCCCCCCCCTTTGCCGCGCATTTCAGTGCACCCTCCCCTTTTCATGCCCCCCCTCTCTCTCTCTCTCTCTCTCTCTCTCTCTCTCTCTCTCTCTCTCTCTCTCTCTCTCTCTCTCGTATCCTTGTCTTCCTTCTCATCCCTCAACCTTGATCTCTGTACATGTAAGTGACAGTCAATACAGGTTAAATGACTACTATCTTTGTTCCCTTTTGTAGAGACTGGCGTTTGTCAAGTTTACGATGTAATGACGATGGTGGTAAACGTTGTGATGATGTTAATCATGACAGTGAAGGCGGCTGTGACGGTGGTGGTGTGGATGTTGTGGAAGAGATGGACCTGACAGTGGAAGTGGTTGTGACAGAAGTGGTGGCCAGTGAAGTGGTGTTGTTAGTGCGAGTGTGAAGATGGAAGGGGTTCAGAGAGAGAGAGAGAGAGAGAGAGAGAGAGAGAGAGAGAGAGGGGAGAGAGAGTTCACATGTGCATGCGTGCGTGTATGTGTGTGTGTGTGTGTGTGTGTGTGTGTGTGTGTGTGTGTGTGTGTGTGTGTGTGTGTGTGTGTGTGTGTGTGTGTGTGTGTGTGTGTGTGTGTGTGTGTGTGTGTGTGTGTGTGTGAACTGAAGACATCCAAATGGTATTGGTGTAGCTATGCAAGGAGACACACGCAGAAGGTAATTCTTTCCTCCTCTTCACACTCTCTCACCCATACCCCCTCTGAAAGTCCATGTCTCTCTGTCTTTCGCCTGTTTCTCTATTATCCCTCATCCTACAGTATTGTTGTTAGTCTGATTACAGAATGTTCTTCTAAAGCCTGACTGTTTGCATGTCTTCTTCTCCCTCTCCCCCTCCCCCCCTCTTCCGTCTCTCTCTCTCTCTCTCTCTCTCTCTCTCTCTCTCTCTCTCTCTCTCTCTCTCTCTCTCTCTCTCTCTCTCTCTCTCTCTCTCTGTGATCAACCGTCAATCATACTAAATCCAGATGAGAGCTCTAGTTTGAAGTACATATGCGAGTTGTATGAAATATGTTCACAGATATACTCCCTTCTCTAAAAGGTTGTGATTGTATTTGGACATTAACACGTTTCTCATTCTCCGCGTCTGTCTGTCTGTCTGTCTGCCTGTCTGTCTGTCTGTTTTCTGTCTGTCTGTCTCTCTCTCTCTCTCTCTCTCTCTCTCTCTCTCTCTCTCTCTCTCTCTCTCTCTGATCAACCTTCAAAAACATACTAAATCCAGATGGAAGCATCATCGATTTTTACAGATTTGTGGATGAAAAGATGACGATCCGCATAGGTCGGTCTGTAGCAATTTCAATGTCATCTTATTCAATAAGACTGACGACAAAACAATCATAACGAAATCAGCAATTTGTTGGGTTAGTGTCACCACCGCAGTTATGACTTACTATGATATATCTTATTTGATATTCACAATATCAGGCCTACCGTGCCGTACTAGGAAGATAATCTTACAGTATCAGGCCTATCGTGCCGTATTAGGAAGATGTCATTTACTGTTTTAACGGGTGGGAAAGCAAAGCAAAAAGCAAATAACTTAAACAGTAAATCAATCAGTAAAGCAAACATGAATTAAAACAATGCCGCCAATCCAAGCACCACAAGCCTGAATACCGACCATCCAGAATGATTCACCTTCGAGAATTCGCAGTCATTAAAAATCAAAACTAAATTGTTTTACCGTCTCTTTTAAAACTCTTTATATCTTTAAATCACCTCGGTTTGACTTATTTCTACCATCACATTAATTTCCTCAAGGTTCACACTTAGAAATAGACGGTCTGCCTCTTGTTTAATTGCTTAACTGTTTAATCTATCTAACTGATTTTGGCGATCTACTGCAGTGCTATACAACGATATTACATCATTTGTAAATAGCATGAGAAAAATTCAGCTGCTCCTGGGATCAATTGAATACTGTGTTTTCCATTCTTTGTTACCTCCACTGCCAATTCATTAATTAAAAACAAACGAAAACATCAAAGGACTACATTCCATCTGGGCCTGCACTTTTTCTTATCTTGTTTCTTTCGGTTGAAGACCAAGTAAAACCAGGCATGCAAAATGAAATTGACAACAGCACAATGCAAATATCTCTTTTTGTCGAAATTAAATTGGAAAGTTCATATTGAATATTTTATTTGTAAAGCAAGAAAAAGATTTATTTTTTAAAAAATCATAAATAAAACAGACATGGAGCCAAAACACCAAAACATTACTACACCTTGCAATTTCTTTAGTTCGATCAGTACTCTCCTATGGGCAAGAGGTGTATTTCAGTGCTTCAAATACTCTTTTAAATAAATTACAAAGCATAGATAGTAGGGCTATCAAGCTAGCTCTTGGTCTCCCTATGCACTCTAACACTCATAGAACATATAAAGAGAGCAACATGTTGTCATTAACAGAACATCGAAAATTAGCAGTTTCGGAATATGTAATAAAAAGCCTATCTATCGTTAATAATACACAGGAGGAAATATTCTTAAATGCAGAAACAGAGTTCCCAAAGAGAGCAAAAAACATAACACTTCTTCAGCCTATCAAGAATTTTACTGAAGACGTTATGAGTAAAAGCAAAATAGACATTCACAATATTTCAGTCATGCCTATTATACCAATGATACCACCATGGGAACAAAGAAAGGCAAAGTTTGATAATACAGCAGTTACAACAAAAAATGAAGAAGAGAACTTATTAGTTACTGACGTTCGCCTTCATTTAGATACAAAATATTCAAATCATCTAAAAAGTTTCACTGATGGCTCCGTCTTAGAAACGTCAGACAGTGGTGCAGGTTTTGTTATTCCTTCACTCAGAATAGAAAAGTCATATCATTTAGGCAAAGGTGTTTCAATATTTACATCTGAATTGTACGCAATAATGCAAGCTTTAGAATTCATTTGTGATCTACCTTATTCCATTTATAACATCTTACTATGTGTTGATTCAAAATCAGTTTTACAAACGCTCAAGCAAAATAGCTGCAACAGTCGTAACGATATTGTCTTTGAAATTAAGTATTTAATTCATCGTATTGCTATAAAAGGTATTGGTATTGACTTTTGCTGGGTGCCATCTCACTCTGGGCTCTTTTGGAATGAGGTTGCTGATAGAGCTGCTAAACGAGGAGCTTTCAATAACTCTGACACAGTTTCAAATGAGAAATTAGCATTATCAGCAGATGAAATGTACTCCCTGTTGGAAAAATCCACTTGTACTAGTCCATCTGCTTCTAGATCTAAAGTCTTGACATATAGTAGACCTATAATTAGTTTACTGTACAAAATACGACTAAACTCGTGGAAAGCTAAGTACGCAAAAGTTAATTGTATTTGCAATCTTAAACTGTCAATTCATCACTTACTATTAGAATGCCCAATTTTGCTCGCTAGATACCGAATGAATAATAATATGGATTTTTTTTCTGAAGTATGATAACACAAGGGACATTCTGAATGATGAAGAAATGACATTATCTTAATTGCAAAAGTTATTCTATCCACACCTATTGGAAGATTACTTTGAAGTTTTATTTCGTTCTTATTTTTGAAGGGCGGGGAGGGGGTAACTTTTGCATGGTGTCTAAAATCACTATCCTTGTGAACAGACATTAAATCAAATATTCATTCATTCATTATTTTTGTCCCCATCATAAGATCACTACTTTGCCTACTCAGAAAGTTCAGTGACCCAAAGTCGTTTTTACAGGCAGCTGTCTCCCCATCATAGCTCAAGTCCCTCACCTCCCTTTCCCCGCCCGTCGACCCCATGGCCCGTCTTTCAGATGACGCGCTGATCCAGGGTCAGGTCGACTCGGATTTATATCCGCATGGGTAAAACAGGCATCGCTTTGGCATGCTTGAATCGTTCCACATTTAGGGAGCATGCGCATGTTCTGCAAGAAACAAAACAAAATTTAAGAATTGATGGGGCTGTTGACAGCATCTAAGGCCACGTGATCGAACAGACATCTGAGATATTTCAGCTATCAGGTAGTACAGAGACGCCAAGCTCTAAGCGCGCTTTACAATCAACACTCGTTTACACAACGGCTGCCTACCTGGGTAGTGCCGACTGAAGAGCTGCCAGCTGGCGCTTCATTCAGTCGTTCCCGTGTCATCCAGTCAGTATCGTTCAATATCGATCACTCATTTTCCTTACTCCTCCTTCATTCTTTCCATTTCTCACTCAGGGTGCATGCTATGTGTAACGTGTCATCCATACCAACGGCCAAACTGGCCTACTCTTCCGAATGTTGGTGATGGGATTTTACGTGTGTGCAAGATGTTATGCGTGCGTTCACACACGGAACCTCGGTTTATAGTCTCATTCGAAGGACTGTATGGGAAATGGAGTCAGAACCAATGTTAACTCCGAGGGAAAAAATCCCCCTGTACCGAAACGCCCCGGCGGAGGTTCGAACCCGCAACCCCAGGATCACCAAGATTGCGAGTC
>JADBJO010002683.1:155000-180000 GCA_016801955.1 Conus betulinus | reverse complement strand
TCCTGTCAGTGAATGAGTCTCGCACGTATATTGGGGCGTGATTCTGGTCTTATGTCCAAACTCACTCGCCTCGTCAATATCTTTACCATGAGAAGTGAATGGAAGAGTGACTTAAGCCCTTGGCTCAAACTCATCCTCCCTCAATGCGCGCAGCTCAGACATGTAGACAGGGACAGGCTTGCCCTGACACCCAAATTCACAACCATCAACGAACATACCAGGCATACACAATGGTTGTGGTTTTGGTCTTATCCCAAATTTACCTAATCCCCCACTCGCCCATTTGCTCTCATCAAAACACCCAACGAGACGAGGTGTGGTTGAGGATTATGCTGGTGTAATGCCCCAGATCATTTCATTTGTTTACATATTTAGGCATTAGGCGGGGCAGTGATGAAAGCCTGAAGCCCCAAAGCACACTTCCGTCCCCACCCTTTCCCCATTTGAAAATATCTATGAAATATGTTCGAGGAGGGGGGAGGGGGTCACTGGCTTCAGAAATAAATAAATCTTCCCTCCTCGCACTTCGTGCTTTTTAACACACTACACAATAGAGATAGCAATGGGCAATGTGCTGACCTTTAGTCACGAATTACAACATTTCAACTTAATAAACAAATTTCTGGAAAGGAATTTTGGTCTTATGCTCCCTCCTTCACCCAACCCCCCACCCTTGTTCCTCCAACTGACACATACACTTTAGAAAGACTGGGAGTGATGTATGTTAAAGGAACTCGCTGCATTTCACTTTGATCAGTCAAATATTCTCATCCCATTTTTTTTCTTGTGTTTGGTCTCTCATGTTGCTCCCATATTCCATATTACTTATCATTACTCTCTTCAGCTATTTCCCTTCCTCTATTTCCGTCGCTAAATCTTCATGTTTCTCTGCACATATGCTTTCTTCAGCTTTTCCCGAAATTTGCTTCCTTCTTATGTATGATGACTTTGAATCCGTAGAACCAGTACCATTTTTCTTGACATATTTATTTTTTTTTATTTTATGAATGATGTCCCGGAGCTTGTCTGACCCCATCTTACAAACTCTTGTTTTGAACTTTCGATCGCTCTTTACTTCATTCACAATTTAGTCACACTTCAAAATCCCATTCATCTTCACTTTTTTTCAAGGTATCCTTGTCCTGACACCATTTCTTCTATTTCGTCTAAGTGATGAATCAGCCGTTCTGAGTGAAAGCCAACAGGATTCAAGCTGCTTGTACGCCAGAGAGTGCCTGATCTTTTCTTTGTTTATGTTTGGTGTGTACTGACAGAACAAGGAGACAGCAAGTGAGAGATGCTTTGCAAATCTCTTAAAAGTAAAGTTTTCATGGTGAGAAGAAAAAACGGACGAACAAAGAGGGAGTTAGAAGTTCAGGGTTACGCAATATAGTTGATGCCCTACAAAGTGGTTTCAGAAAAGCATGTTGCTACCTAGAATTTGACCTAGTCTCCCAACAAAAGAAAATGCACTACTCAGTCGTAGATTTCGACAGCCATCCGGCCATCTTCCTCAGCGATGCTGTTGCTGACTGAGTGAACTCGATTCAGATCATGCGACCATGGGACATACCCAGGTCATGTGATCGAATCAGTGAAGCGTAGACCGGGGGCAAGGTGTAGCGGCCATTCAGAAAAGTAGTCTGAGAAGTAGTTCTGTCTTACTGGTGCCACAGACGGCATTAGCCAGGAGGAGTGGAGATCTCCCATCCTGATGACATGATCTGGGGAGAGAGAGAGAGAGAGAGAGAGAGAGAGAGAGAGAGAGAGAGAGAGAGGAGGGGGGAGGGGGAGGGAGGGAGGAGGGGAAACTCGGTAAACCTGGGCAGATGAAAAAGGAAAGAGACATTATGCTCCCCTTCATATCTCTTTGTGATTACCCAGTTGATTTGTGCAATGTCCTGGAGATTGAAATTGACTCTCATCTTTTAGTGCTTTAGGTGAATAGAAACTATAAGCAGCATCAGTTTAAGCCCTATCACTGGTTTGCTGAGGGAACAAAGCTATCTCGTTTGTTTTGCTTTGTTTACTTATTTGTTTGTTCGTTTCCCACAGGCTCTTTCAAACTTTCATCTGTTGTCCTTGGATATTGATCTGCACCTATATCTTCTTTCACCAATTTAGTCTAGCAGGCTCGGAAGTGAGAGGGGGAGGGGAGGGGGGGGGGGGGGGGGGGGGGGGGGCGGGGGGGATTCCTGTCACAGGGAGGAAGATGACAGCGTTCACCAGGGCAATCTTCATGTCTATCTAACTGCACTGACTGTGTGTTTTGTTGCATATTTTGCTGCTTTTTATTGTCCTCATTGCAGCCGGATTTTGGTGGTCTTTGAGAAAAGCCGTCAGGAAATATCTGCCCTGTAACTTCCTGACACTTGTTACACTAGATTTCCTTTGGGATTAGTGCAGTAGGAGATTTTATCTTTGTTTTCTCAGCTTCCTTCTGCGTACAGCCTTTACGAGTTTCTTGCATTCTTTGGCATATGTCCAGTCCTAGCTTTCCATGGACGAAATTGGAACGAATCAGTGGAACTGTTTGCTTGATTCGTTGTTTGTTTGATGTGGATGATGTAGAATTCCCGCTTGTTTATTCCATACATTTTTTTTTTTATTGAAGGAAGCGCCAAATGATTCTAACAATTACTGAAATAACAGGTGCTGTTAGGACGGTGGTAAAACGTAAACGGTACTGCATTTTTAGATTATCTTTAGCAAAAGTCCGCTATGTATAGAACAGCTTTCTTGGGGCCTAATGTAAGTATCTTATTAAGAAAGATTTTCAACGAAGTTTCTGGTGCGTTTTTAGAAGATGTATTTTAAAGAGATGTATGAAAGTTGTTGTTGTTGTTGTTGTTTAATGACTCGTGGGCTGATTTTAACGTGGTGACAGCCCTGATAAGGCCATTTGCCCGGTCGGCTGGACTAGAAGTAACATTGCCTTACCTTATCTCTTATTAAGTGTTACGGATGGTAAGGTGCTGTGTACATTACTGTCTGTCTCTCACTTTTAAAAGTTTGGATGCGTGTAACGATTATTCCCCACACACATCTACACTACACGAACATGGACAGCCAGGCAACACACAAGTTAAGTTTCTCTTACTCTTATATGCTGCCTGAACCATCAAAACATAAACACATATCAATATAAATCCGCACAAAATCAATACACGCCACCACCAGCAAGGGCATTTAACAAACACAGGGAGCTTCCTTCAACCGTCGCTCTCAAACCTGACACATTGAATATTTCTGTTCTGGCACAGTTCTCACTGGCACCATCAATAGTGTCCAAAAGGCACAGTCCACAGAGCTGGCTGCAACGAGTCCAAGTCACAGTCTTAAAACGGCAAGCAGAGCCGCTCACGAATACCATTCAAAGTCCCACAGGGTACACCCACACACACCAGAAAATCAAGTCGGACTACCGACCTGGCGGTCAGCCTCTCCACGTCGACGACGTGACGGAGAATCCTGAGGCCCTTTACTACACAAGTCCACTACTGACCTGACGGTCAACCTCTCCACGTCGTCTTGACGGAGACAGCAGCTGGGGCACGGGCTGTACCCCGACACCCGGTGGTAATCAGCTCCAGGCCAGACTCAGGGGCCTCACCGACACCTGGGGAACTGATTAACTGCATTGGCTACATAGCCTACTACCTACATATTCATTGTCCTTGTTTTGTCACTAGCAGTCACTCTTCACGTAATTTATTTTACTAGAGTTTGGGGAAAATATCCATGATCTAAGTTTCAAGAAGGAGTGACTTAGAGCGGAAAATATAGCAAAATGTAGAAAGAGAGGGGGTTAGTTACCGCCAAGGACACAGACAAACATAGCACAGGATAAGACACAATGCATTTTGACCTCTTGGGTCTTCTTCAGGCGAAAACAAATACATTTAGGACAGTGAAAACGAGGAACAAAGCCATTTAACTGCTCATGGTCGACACGCTTTCAAAATGGCCGCCGGATGGAAACGGGGCCACATAGAAGGGGATCATGGGGAGAGAGAATGGCGGGGAAAGGGGGGGGGGGGGGGGGGGGGGAGGGGAAAGGGGGTCAGGGGGACAACGGGGGTTGTAGCTTGTTTTATATAATAGTGACGGTAGTAAATAAAGGTGGGTTGATAGTAGTACTTAGTGGAGAAGAAATTAAAACAAACAAACAAACAAACAAAGGGAAAAAAACCGTCAATCAATAAACAAATAAACGACTTTAATGGGTGGTGATGGTGATGATGATAATAGTTATGTGTGGGTAGTTTATGTGGAGGTGTGGGTAATGCTAATAAAGTTTGGTGTAGGTTTTAAATTAATGAAATAACATAAATAAAAAAAAATGAAATAATAATAATAATAAATTAGAAAATAATATAAAATGAATAAAGAAAGAATAAAGAAAGAAAGAAAAAGAAAGAAAGAAAATAAATAAATAATAGATAATACCAAATGAAAAATGAATAACTATAAAAAAGAAAAGAAAGTAAAAATAAACAAAACAAAATAACTGGAGGGTGGCTGCAACTTCTGTATGAAGTGCGTTGTGGGTGGTATGTTGTGGTGTGTATGTATGTGTATATGTATGTATGTGTGTTGGTGGAAGATACAGCCGACTGGTGTTGAAGTGGTGAGTATGCATATTTGCGTTACTGTTGCATGTTGATGCCTTGGGGCTGTAGTATACCAAGTTTGGCAATGAGATAGGTCTCTCGTGCAGTGCGTGCAAAGTCGTCACTCTGTGACCGACAGAGTGCCAAGACTTTCACATGGTTGATGTTGTGTTGGGAGTGGTTGAAATGTAGGGCAACAGGTTTGAGTCGGTGGTGGCAGGTGTCAGCCAGGTGTTCACAGATGCGTGCTCAAGTGTGCGGGATGTTTCATCTATATAGATCATACCACACAGCTTGCAGTGGATAGCCTAACTGGAAAATTCACGACCACCTGTAGGGAAATCCAACTCTATTAGCAATAACCCTAACTTCTTTCAACCAATCAGACATACCTGATTACCACCAAAACTAAGTTGCGAGTCTCTGTTCAGCACCGTGGGAATGTTTCCAGGCCGGCAGATCTATAGAGACTGAAAGGAAATCCTCGCTCGCCTGAGTGACAACAAAAACGCGGGTGAGTAGCTATCAGAACAGCCAATTTTTTGTACCTCAGAACTGTTCCCACAATTTGGGATCAGACAGTTGTTCTTTCCGGCTAATCAGCTGATAAGCGACTTTGTTATTCACACACACACACACACACACACACACACACACACACACACACACACATATATATATATATATATATATATATATATATACAATAAAAGGAAACACAACACACTTAATGTCATAATATTTTGCCAAATTTTCGACCATCTGGCCTTCTTCTAGGGCCTTGTTTATTGACAGTTATATATATATATATATATATATATATAGAGAGAGAGAGAGAGAGAGAGAGAGAGAGAGAGAGAGAGAGAGAGAGAGAGACAGAGACAGACAGACAGACAGACAGACAGGGAGAGATTTTAAGCCATATAATCAGCCAGGTATTTTGCTGGTTAAGTACTTCATTCGTGATTGAACTATTAACTGAATTGATTGAATGACGTCACTGTATTTCCGAAGTTCAATACTCACAGACGCGTACTTTGAAAACCAGCACTTTCGTTGTTCAGATACTGGTCACTGATAACGATTTTCCAACTCAATAAAAAACAGGTATCATCACTCAGCATCCCCTTCCCCCATTTTTACAATGTATTAGTGATCGTCGATGCTAAATATTGAATATAATGGAAACTCAATTATTCATTTCCATTGCAGCGGTTGACATATAAAATGTTGACATATGAATTGTTGCGATTGTTCCATTCACAACTCTCACCGTCATTAGAGACTCGACGATTATCACCGTCATCTCCAATGAAAATATGATGCCCTGATACATGCACCTTCCTGTCATTGCATCCCTCCAACGTGATGGTGCGTTTTTAGAAGGTGTAATTTAAAGAGATGTGTGAAACGTGTTTTTTGTTGTTTGTTTTTACTTGTGAGCTAACTTCAACGCAGTGACAGCCCTGATATGACCCTTACCACCGTGAGCTTCTCGTGTTCCTATAATTTCTGGATTTTGTTGTTGTTTTCGGTGTTTTTTATTTGACACCTTATTATTTTTGTTTTGTTTTCTTTTTCACCTACCCACCCCATCCCTTTACTCTTCCTACTACCCCCCCCCCTTCCCCCTGCCAACTCTATATTTTATTACCGATTCTTCCTGCCCCAACCCCCCCCCCCCCCCCTCCCCGTCTGCCTGCCAACTCTCTCTCTATTTCATCACAGTTTCTTCCTACTCTCCCCTTCCGCCTGTCAACTCTCTCATCACAGTTTCTTCCTACTCTCCCCTTCCGCCTGTCAACTCTCTCATCACAGTTTCTTCCTACTCTCCTCTTCCGCCTGCCAACTCTATTTCATCACAGTTTCTTCCTGCTCTCCCCTTCCGCCTGTCAACTCTCTCATCACAGTTTCTTCCTACTCTCCTCTTCCGCCTGCCAACTCTATTTCATCTCAGTTTCTTCCTGCTCTCCCCTGCTGCCTGCAAACTCTATTTCATCACAGTTTCTTCCTGCTCTCCCTTTCCGCCTGCCAACTCTATTTCATCACAGTTTTTTCCTACTCTCCTATTCGGCCTGCCAACTCTCTTATCACAGTTTCTTCCTACTCTACTCTCCTCTTCTTCTGCCTGTCAACTCTCTCATCACAGTTTCTTCCTTGTCTCCCTTTCCGCCTGCCAACTCTATATTATCACAGTTTCTTCCTGCTCTCCCCTTCCGCCTGCAAACTCTGTTTCATCACAGTTTCTTCCTACTCTCCCCTTCCGCCTGCCAGCTGTCTTATCACAGTTTCTTCCTGCTCTCCCCTTCCGCCTGCCAACTCTATCTTATCACAGTTTCTTCCTGCTTTGCCCTTCCGCCTGCCACTCTATCTTATCACAGTTTTTCTTCCTGCTCTCCCCTTCCGCCTGCCAACTCTATTTCATCACAGTTTCTTCCTACTCTCCCCTTCCGCCTGCCAACTCTATCTTATCACAGTTTCTTCCTACTCTCCCCTTCCGCCTGCCAACTCTATCTTATCACAGTTTCTTCCTATTCTCCTCTACCGCCGGCCAACTCTCTCATCAAAGTTTCTTCCTACTCTCCCTTTCCGCGTGCCAACTCTATTTCATCACAGCTTCTTCCTATTCTCCTCTACCGCCTGTCAACTGTCTCATCACATTTCTTCATACTCTCCCCTTCCGCCTGCCAACTCTCTCATCACAGTTTCTTCCTATTCTCCTCTTCCACCGGCCAACTCTTAGTACTTAGTAAACCAAAACATATGTGTCATGCGAAATGCTGCCTGAAACTACACACACACACATACACACACACACACACACACACACACACACACACACACACACACACACACACACACACGCACGCACGCACGCACACACGCACGCACGCACGCACACACACACACACACTTACACACACACATACACACAGATGGATGGATGGAAGAAAGATAGATAGATAGATAGATAGATAGATAGATAGATAGATAGATAGATGGATGGATGGATGGATGAATAGATCCCACTAAACCTGGATATCGGGATGTGCAGCAGCAACAAGACAAGAAAAAAATAATAAGGACGCCTGCATTGTCAAGTTTATCAGACGATTTCCTATCTATGGACTGTCAGTGGAAACAATGTGGAGCATAACGATGCCAGTCAAAAGAAAACTATTTACATGTGGCGGACGAACGGTGCCAGACGCTTAACTTTGCACAGTGTGGTCCCCTGAGGTCACACTTTGATGAGCTACAGCGTGACAGAGATCCCTGGGGACGAAACGTCGCGACTGCACACCCTGCTCTCCGCTTCTCCTCCCTCCCTCTCCACACCCGTCACCAGCCCCCCCCCCCCCCCACACACACACACACACCCCCCCCCACCCCCCCTCCCCACTTCGAAAAGGTAAATCTTCTACCGCCTTTCGTCGATTTAATGCGATTATTCAGTGTAATACAGTGGTCCATAGTTTCTTCATTATTACAATCACCAGTGATTCGATGAGGATTTATTTTTAGTTTCATCATTTTTGTGGATGCTGCTACTACGTACTGTCACTACTACTACTACCACCCCTACTACTACTACTACTACTACTACTACTACTACTACTACTTTTACCACCACGACTACTACTTCTATTACTACTACTACTACCCCTGCTACTGCTGCTGCTACTACTACCCCAGCTACTGCTGCTGCTGCTGCTACTGCTACTACTACTACTACTGCTGCTGCTGCTGCTGCTGCTGCTGCTGCTACTGCTGCTGCTTTTGTTTCTGCTGCTGCCCTAGCAGCTGATACTATTACAACTCGTACTATTACTACAGTCACTGTTGCTAAGCTGCTCTTCTGCTGCTGCTGTTTCTGCTGCTGCTGTGACTACTACTGCTGCTGCTGCTTCTGCTGCTGCTGCTACCTCTAATGTTGCCGCAGCTGCTGCAGCGGCTGCTATGCTGCATTTGTTGCTAAAGCTACTGCTACCACTGCTACTACTGCTGCTGCTGCTGCTGCTACTAATACAACAACTAGTGCAACTGCAGTAGCGGATTATTACTTCTTTTAGAACTTGTCTGTTGTTGCAGCTACTGCTACTGCCACTACTACTACTACTACTATTACTACTACCGCTAAAATCCTTACAAAATGTTGTTATGGCTGTTGTAGATAGTGTTGCTGTTCTCACAGCCTGCCTTTCTCTTGTAGCTCTCTTCCTAAGCCCTTTCACCATTTTCTATTGTTTCAAGTTGAGAGAGAGAGAGAGAGAGAGAGAGAGAGAGAGAGAGAGAGAGAGAGAGGGGGTAAAATTGTTAAAGGGATAGTGATTGACAGTAAAAGGTGACGGGACTGGTCTCATTTTTGCCCTACATGTACAGACTACATTTTCATGACCAGATTCATTTCAGCGTTGTTGCTTTTTTTTTTTTTTTTATCTATGTTGTACATGATCCCGCCATCATTACAAAAACAAACAAAAAGCAATGGAGGGGGTGAGATGAAGAAGAGAAACGAGGGGAGGGGGGAAGAGGATGCTGAAAAATAGAACACTAAAGTAAGAACTAATGAACTTTGGCAAACATTGGCAATGTAGTGATTGTTTCTTCTCATGATATCTCTGAAACAGAGTATCTGTAATTTATAGTGCTGCAAATTCCACATTAAAACTCTCTCTCTCTCTCTCTCTCTCTCTCTCTCTCTCTCTCTCTCTCTCTCTCTCTCTCTGTCTCTCTCTCTCTCCACAATATGGGATCTTACATGAAACACAGTCTAGAAAAGATACAGCTAAATATTTTTCAACACAATATTATAATTGCTCTACGAATAGATTAATTTTGTTGCTCTATGAGGATAATAGGTGTTTCTTTTTTTCCCATTCCTATAAATCCAAGTGCATCAAGCTGTGGTGGCATTGAAGCCACGTGGTTTTGTGAAACAATAAAGAGGGCTTTGTTTTCACTTGTTCGATTTGAATTCAACCTTTCTGCTGTCCATGTTCTCCATCTGTATTCATTGTAGATTGCTTGGGGCAAATGTGTGTGTGTGTGTGTGTGTGTGTGTGTGTGTGTGTGTGTGTGTGTGTGTGTGTGTGTGTGTGTGTGTGAAGGTATTATCTCTTTATATTAGAGCCAAAAAAAAAAACGATAGAAGTCCAGGGGTAACAGAAGCAATGACAAAGACAGAAATAAATTCTAAACAGTATTATCACTACCACTGAAAACAAATAAACAAACAACAAATTGCGACAACAATCAAAGTAACAACAACAACAACAACAACATCAACAGCATCATCAACAACAGCAACAACCAACAACAAGGGCAAGAACGACACAACAACAAAACCAGCAACTATAAGAACAACGACGACGATGATGACGACAACAACAACAAAAAAAGTAACGAGAACAACTGCTGACCGAGGCGCAGTTGGATATTCGGTGACATTATCTGATTTAATGTGCCGTAATGTCCATCCCATTTCTCATTCGACCCCAGACGTGGTGCAGGTAATAAAATGCAAACGACTAAATGTTGTTATCTTGGTGTCCAGAGGTCAGTGCAGTGGGGTAGTGAAAACAAACAGAAACTGGGGGACGCCTTGGTGGTGCCGAGTGCTGGGGGGTAGTGACAAAAAGGTGGTCTACCTCAGAGGACACCGATGTCTTAATACAGTGTCCCTAGACATTGATTAGGTCGTCAATAGTTTCATTTCCTGTAACATTTTCAATGCAGACCGTTAGTGAAATGTGAATAAAAATGGAAACTGGCGAAACAATTGTTTAGTGTAAATAGTGTACTTTGAATTCTAATTAATTTTCAAATTAGTACAATTTGTTACATCTATCTATTGATGACAGATCGATCAATTGATCGACTGAATTATTATCTATATATTAATTCATCATTTGTGACAGAAAAATATCATTTTGAGGCTCTTGTCGCCATTACCACTTCCACCACCACCACCACCATCACTATCATCATCGACATCATCACCATCATTATCATCACTATTATAATAATTCTTTATTGTTATTTTTCATAATCATTACATTAGTAGGAGTAGTAGTAGTAGTAGTAGTAGTAGTAGTAGTAGTAGTAGTACTATTGTTGTTGTTATTAATGCTATAAATAGTTTTATTTAAAAAAATGTTTTGCTCTTTCTTCTTCTTCTTCTTCTTCTTCTTCTTCTTCTTCTTCTTCTTCTTCTTCTTCTTCTTCTTCTTCTTCTCCTCCTCCTCCTCCTCCTCCCCTCGTTCTTCTTCCTCCTCGTCTTTCCTTCTTCTTCTTCTTCTTCTTCTTCTTCTTCTTCTTCTTCTTTGCTGCTGCTGCTACTACTACCATTATTACTACCACCACTACTACTACTAGTACTACCTTCACCTGCACCACTACGACCACACCTGTTATTATTATTATTATTATTATTATTATTATTATTATTATTTATTACTTCTATATGATGATGTTTACTTTGATGTTTGACTCTGTGTGTGTGTGTGTGTGTGTGTGTGTGTGTGTGTGTGTGTGTGTGTGTGTGTGTGTGTGTGTGTGTGTGTGTGTGTGTGTGAACTATATCTCACAGATCGTAACTGTGCTTTCTTAAATATTGATTTAAATCTTCCTGATTCAGATTTATTAAGTTACATTAGTTTACTTTTACTTTTGTATGCTGATGATATTGTTATTATTGCAGATTCCTTTTTGCGGTTTTACAGCATGCTCTTGATGTATTAAGTGAGTATTCTAGGACATGGAAGCTTAATGTTAATGTAGCAAAAGCAAAGTGTGTAGTCTTGAATGGACGTAATCACCCAAGAAAAAAAAAAAAATAAAATCAAAAACCAGTGTATAGAAACAGTACACACTTTCAAATATTTAGGTATAATCTTTAGCAGAACAGGAATTTTTTATAAATGTGAGAAGCATTTGTATGACCAAGCGCAATGTGCAATGTTTTCTTTATTAAAGATAGCAAGATATCAAAATTTGCCTATAAACATTGTACTGGACTTGTACCAGCCAGTGGTACTGCCTGGTACTGCCTGTGCTTTTACATGGCTGTGAAATTTGGGGGTATAGTGATTTAAAGCTACTGGAAAGTTTTCAGCTTAATTCTTTAAGCATCTTTTTCATTTAAATCGTTCTGCCAAAAAAAAATGATATATGGAGAACTAGGAATGTATCCTGTTTCAGTTCAAGTACGTGCGCGAATGATAAAATTCTGGTCATCCTTACTTTCTCCACAAACAAACAAATATTCATCTAGATTGTATCAGGTATTAAATGATTTATACAGAAATCAGGGTTTTACATCCAGGTGGCTGATTTGTATACGGGATGTCCTAATAGAAACAGGATTCGACTGTGTGTGGGAGACACAAAGGTTTTCGTCTGTTCATAGTCTCTGTAGAAATGTTCGTAATTCATTAGAAGACATTTACAAACGTGCATGGAATGATGCTTTAGAATCTAGTAATAAGTGTTTATTTTACAGAAATTTTAAAACAGAGTTTCGCCGTGAAAAATATATTAAAATGTTACCTGATGTTTATATATACCCCACTGATTCGGTTTCGCTGTGGCAATCATAAAATCATGATGGAAATTGGCAGACGATTTGGAATACCTCACGATGAACGATTTTGTCGGAACTGCGACCAGAATGACCTTGGTGATAAATTTCATTTTGTAATGAAATGTAACAAATATAACGACATTAGAAATCAGTTTACACCTAGAAAATTTACGTATACAAAGTCCGTATTTAACTATTGTGTTGTTTGCTTTGTGGTAGTAAGAAAGTGTTGCTAAACTTAGCGAAGTTTTTGAAACTTAGTAAAGTTGTGTAACACTACATTCAGTATGTTAATTATAGGGAACATTTTCATGTTTGATTTGTTTCATTTCTACTTGTTTGATTTGTTTCAAGTCCTCCATGCCCCAAAAGGGGTCGCAGGATTAAAATCTTTGAAATCTGTGTGTGTGTGTGTGTGTGTGTGTGTGTGTGTGTGTGTGTGTGTGTGTGAGAGAGAGATAGAGAGAGAGAGAGAGAGAGAGTCAGAGACAGCGACAGAGAGTATCAGTGTCGGTGTCTGTGTGCCTGTGTCCCTGTAGTCATGGGACAGTATAATGTTATTGGTCTAGCCATGATGGATAGGCACTCCATTTACCGGCTCTCACAGCACTCTCTCCTCACTTACCTCCCTCCTCCTTTACGTCAACTCATTCACCGCACCCTACCCATTTCCATATGCACTTGTCCCTGTCTGCCTATGTTTTGTAAACACTTTTCCCCGATACCTCATTCAATTTCTTGATTTGTTTTTTGCCATAGCTCTTTATTCGTTTTCTTCCCTTCTGTTTATCAACATTAGATATCATTCCATGGTGAGCTTTGCATTGAGGTGAAAGTTACAACCTTCATGATTTCAAAATTTTGAAGTTCAGCTCTTGGTTTGAAATAACTAGCGCGCAAGACGTTGAGACTACATGAGAACGACAATGTGAAGGTGTATACGTATAGAGAGTGACTCCCAATATCATTTCAATGTGAATTCCCAACTGTACTACAAATCAAACAAAAAGTAACTTCACAAGCAGGTTAAGTATTACAAAAAAGGCAGTCTGAGACATGCCTGAATGTAAGGCATACCTTGCCAGATTATGAAAAAAAAAAATCAACACATTAGTGGCAAATAGCAGCAACGGCAATCAATCAACACATTAGTGGCAAATAGCAGCAACGGCAATCAATCAATACATTAGTGGCAAATAGCAGCAACGGCAATCAATCAATCACAAAAGCAGCGCAAACATAACGTAAGGCGAGGTTCTACCATGGAAAAAGGCGGAAAATCATTTTTTGGTATGTTTTTTCAGATTTTTGCTGATTTAGTTTCCAAAACCCCTCACAAGTCTCACTATATAAATATGTTTAATAAGTAACACTTATAAGTATTTCTAATTTACTGTTTTTTAGGGTGGGTGTGCAGGAATCGAAATGATGTTTTAGCTCGTTAATTATGCATAAACTTCAAAAAATCATATCTCGACTTCTACTGAACTTAGAAATAATATTTAAACACGAAAATGAACGTCAGAATCCCTTCCAGCTCCTTTTAAATCGACCCAAATTCCTACAAAAGAAAGCATTTCATCGGTTGTTGATACAAGGGCCACAGAGCAGAGACCTAGTTCTTAGCCAGAGACCGCGTTTTAAAACAGCCTTCGGCGTCTTGTCTTCGTCTCGCGAAGCGTTGGACAGTGAAAATCTGAGGAGGTTTCATTTTCAATCGTCCTTTATCACAAAGTAAGCATACAGGAATCAGAAATGGCTAAAAGAAAAGCATCTTACAAGTCAAAGAAGCGTGTGCCCCCACAAAAGAGGAAAAAGTTGCAGCAGAGTCATAGTTCAAGGGAAAGTGACAAAGAATCTCGACCAACAACATCAGCTGTTATCGAGCAATCGGCGTCGTCTGCTTCCACAAGTAGTAGCCAAGCGTGCGGATCCAGCGAAAAACTTTTTGACGTAGCGAGTGTAGAATTTGACACAGATGATCACCTCCCAGGGTTTCGTTTTGTCGACTGTGCACTGCTTATTCAGTTTGTGCAGGGACTTTTGTATCCTAATTGTAAGAAACCATTAGGTTCAAGTCGCCTATCATCAGTGAAAGAACGAAGGGACCTCGCCTCTTTGTTTACATTTGAGTGTGGCTGCAAGAACTCGGTGAGGTCTTCAACATCAAAGATGATAAAGTATTTGAAGTAAACAGGAGATTCCCTTCGTCAGTCTTTGCAATAGGAAGGCATCAAGCACAGGGAAAAAGATTTCTTGGCAACATGACTATTCCCTGTGCTTTGAACAACAAAACGTGGGCCAACCATCTAAAATGATCAAGAAAGCTACAGAGACAGTGGCTGGTCATACCAAAGAGGCTGCAGCCGAGGAAGTTAGGCAGGCCTATGGGGGTGGTGACATAACTGTATCAGGGGATGACACATACCAGTGCAGGGGATTTCAGTCAAAGAATGGGGTTGTGACTGTACTCACTGTGAATGGGAAAAAGTCAAAAGTTATTGACTGTGAGGTGCTGTCAAACCACTGTGATGCTTTAAAAAAAAATGAGAAGAAGAAAGTAGGACAAGATTTAGAAAGATGGAGAACTGTTCATGAAGAAAAGAGAGAATATGACAAAAATCACACAGGCACTGCTGCTGCAATGGAACCAACTGGAGCTGTTAGTGCTTTTTCGCAGTCTGAGGAGAAATATGGTTTACGCTACATCAGCTTTCTAAGGGATGGAGACCGCAAAACCTACCCCATTTTGAAAAGTGAGCACATATGAAAATGTGACAATAGGAAAGCTAGAATGTTGTGGACATGTACACAAAAGAATGGGAGGCAACTCACTGATAAAGTCAGTGATCTGTAGAAACAAAACATTCATTCATGATGGAAAGACCATGAAAGGCATTGGTGGTCAGAACAAGCTGACAAAAAAGCCATCTTGAAAATTCAAGGGCACTATGGTGCTGCTATCAGAAAGAATGTAGGGAATTTAGACAAAATGAAACAGGACATTTGGGCCATTTTCTATCACAGACGCAAGCAGCACGACCATTGCAGCGACTGGTGTCCATCAAAGAGTGGCTGAGGTGTTCCTAACAAAAATGCTCTACCAGACTTTGTATGTGATGTCATTTACCCAGTCTTTGAAACTCTAACCCAGGTCACCCTGCTGGAAAGGTGTCTCCATAGTGGAAGTCAAAACACAAATGAAAGCTTCCACAATCTCATCTGGGAAAGATGTCCAAAGACAATATTTGTAGGGCAGAAACGACTGACTTTGGTAGTTGCGGATGCCACTATAGTACTCAATAATGGAGGGACAGGCAGGCTGGATATTTTACATAGTCGTGGAATGGAGCCTGGTGTATGGACAAAGCAGTGTTTTGCTGAGCTGGACAGAAAGAGGGTGGCAGCAGGACAAATACAGGCAAGTGCAGTGATGTAGTTCGTTCGACAACGTCAGGCACTGACTATGGCAGAGAAGGAACTTGGTGAAACTGAAGAGTATTACCTGTCTGAGGGGCATGAATAGCTTGGTGAGTGGAAAAATATCAAAAACATGCACCAGATAGTGGGGGACAGTCATTTAAATTGAAACTATCACTTATTATATCAGTATGCCATCAAACTTAAAACTTTAAAGCCTGTTTTCTCATAATGCGATTTTGGCCATTAATGGTCACCATTTCCCAAATATCTCAAAAAGCACTTGTCCAATTCATTTGAAATTCTCTGCACAGTTTCAGTATGCATATTGCTACATTTTGATGGAGGCTTTGTGTGAGGAAGGGGGTTGAAAGGTAATTTTGATTTTTCCCCATATTTTGTAAAAATTTCTACCATCCATAATGGCAATGATTTTTTTGGAATGACTTTTTTCCTCCCAATAAACTGTTTGTTATCAGTCTAACAATGTTTCTGTGAAATTGCATACTAATGGCATGGTCTCTCTTTGCAGAAATCAGGGAAACTCTTGCACGACCTTTTTTTCACGTTGCAGTTTCATATAATATTTGAAGACTATTTACAGCTGAAAGTATGACTTATTCTTCCAGCTGATGCTACAAAAGCCAACAGCAAGGTATGAAATATATACATGCCAAATATTTCAAAGATTGATCAATATTTAGTGGTTAAACCAAAATAATGAAAAAAAAAAAAAAAGCATTTAGGGCATTTTTGATTGGTAGGACCTCACCATAAACAAAGCCTGAGACACTTCACTCTTTTGCCCTTTTCCGTGCATTGTTTGTATTGCCATTGTCTATTTGTTTGCCAGTTTATGACAATCAGCGTATTCTGATGACCGACTAAATTGAACTACCAAATTAACAGAAAGCAGCTGATTAAGAAAAAAAAATCTATTACTCTTGAGTCTTCACTGTCAGAATTTTTGTGTGAGTTTTGTGTTGTTATGGTCATACAAAATACTTTTTAGCAGCGAAACTCCCACTGATGTCCTGGAAGTTAAAGCAAACATCACGTAATCTTAGTTTACACTGATGTCCTGGAAGTTAAAGCAAACATCACATAACCTTATTTCACGCTGATGTCCTGGAAGTTAAAACAAACATCATACAGCCTTATTTCACGCTGATGTCCTGGAAGTTAAAAAAAAACATCACATAACCTTATTTCACACTGATGTCCTGGAAGTTAAAGCAAACATCACATAACCTTATTCCATTGGATAACAGCTACGATCCCTCCCCCGTCCCATTTCCCGCTCTACCCTCCACCCTCGTGACTGACAGAACTTGTAAATCTGATAGTATCAAAAGAGGGAGGGGCCACAGAGGTAACAGATGCATCGACTGGATCTGCTGTGCAATAATTCGTGCAAGACCGATGATTGACAGGCTCCTGACAGTGGGAGGGAGGGGCAAGAACAAATAAGAGAGTGGAGTTAAACATACTGCAGCCATGAAGTGCTATGATTCGTTGATCTGTTGATTTTGAGACTATGAAGAGATTGTAAACACTCTAAACCTATCAAATCTGCTTTACTCCCCCACCTCACTCAACCCCATCCCCACCCACCACATCGCTTCCCCCCAAACCCACCCCCTCTCTCTCTCTCTCTCTCTCTCTCTCTCTCTCTCTCTCTCCTCTCTCTCATGGGAACAACAAATAGAAATTGTTCGAAAATGATTGCAGTTGGGATGTAAGGCTATGGGGCAGGGTGGGGTGGGCGAAGCTTTGCACGAACTGCACAAGTAATCCAAGTGAAAACCGTTGAGGTGAGCAGGATATCTGTCACAGTCTTGTTAGGACTGCTAAACCTTAACGGGGTTGGGTGACTAGAAGTCCACTGAGCTAAATTTGGTTCAGTGATACCATTTCACTCTTTATTTCAAATAAAAACGTGTTCTCTCCATTAAGGCGGTGGGACTGATATGCCGGCCTCTAAGCTGATAAAATGTCATGTACATGAGCTTGAGCGACGTTTCAAAATACAAAACATATCAGTTCAAGCTCCAGTTTACAAGGAGAGTGATTTTGGACTGAAGCAAAACTCCTCCTCACCCTATTTGTCCATTAAAAATGTGTTGCTGGGAATAGTGGGGTCACTGGCTAGTTTGAGTATGACGGCTAAAGTCCCTCCACCCATTCAAAACCTAGGCGTGCTGAAGGTAGAGGGAAGGAGGGACTTTGGACACGGGTGCCAAATCATTCCCCACCGACGTGTTAGGTCAGTTTGTTGATAGGAAGGACAGTGGTGGTGTAGGCATCAGGCCAGAATCCCCCCCCCCCCCCCCCCCCTTTGCCGGAACGTTTTAAGTAGTGGAGTATATTCAGCACAGGGCCAGATCGCATACCTACCCACCCCTTATGTCTGTTGTGTGTGCCTTAACTAGGGTGTGCAGGATGGAGATGAGTGCGGACATGACCCGCTCCCCGTGCTCCACTCCTTCAAATGTACTCTAGGAATTGGGGGAGGGATGGAATGGCAGCGGTTTGGGTCTGTGTTTGGAATTCCTTATTCTGTCCTCTGCTACCTCAGTGTTGGGGGGGGGGGATGGATGTGGGTGGATGGGAGTGGGGAGTGACTGGGCATGCAGTCTTTACCCCATTTTACCCATCTATTATCTGTGTGCGGGTTGATGAGGGTGGCTACGGTGGTTGATGAGTTTGGTCAAAATACTATAGTCAGTCTCTACCCATGTGCTATAGACATGTGGTGGGGAAGGGAGAGCGGCATTTGACATATTCACCCCACTTACACCCCTGCTCTCACCTCAGCCTTGCCCACTTTTCTATGGAGGATGGAGGTGTGGGTGCTCTGGGGGTGGATTTGTCTAAATTCTCACCCACCACACCCCCCATGTTCTGCACTATCTACATTGGCTCATATGGGCTTGGGTTGAGGATGAGTGTCCGGGTTTAAGACCGGAATTACTCCCTACTGTCAAAGACGTTTGTTAGCAGATGAGTTTGGGCATAAAGCCAAATTCCTTTCCCACTGATGCGCATAGCATGGTTGAAGAGGGAATGAGAGGTTGGACAACTGTATATATATATATATATATATATATATATATATATATATTACACACATGTGTGGTGACAGGAATAGGTGTGTGTGACTGTGGACAAAAGTCAGAATCACTACCCTCCAACTGTAAATGCATAGGGAGTGTTTCGATATCAGCTGGAACAGCGGGGAGAGTTCTAAACAACTCGCCTTGGAATGAATATGGATACGTGCCCTTGTTACGCATCAGAGGGTGATCCAGCATGTTACACGGGGAGGGGGGCAGTACTCTGTACGCAGGAAAGGTGGTCAAGGGAAATGACAAACAGCGAGTTCTGGGTGGGGTGGATGTGCGACATTGAGCACAAAGGAAGGAAGTAGATGGGTGGGGGAGGGGGGAAAGGAAAGATAAGATAAAAGGGTAGATGTAGAAGGGAGGCAGCGTTAAAACCATGAGAAGACAAAAACTGATCATCCACAAATACATTTAGCTTACATTTCAAAATTGTAAGTCACAATGCACTATCATTATAAACACCGGACAAAGACAAAGCTATAACAATGAATGTACAGTTCACCATTCACTTTGACCACTTTGTCCATCTACTGAATACAATTCACCTTCATACTTCCTTTAAATTTCCCTTTAACGCACCAGCACGCACCTTCTCCCTTACCCCGGTCACTCTCAGGTTAACTCCCTGAAGAAGACCTAAGAAATCGAAACACGTCGTCGTGTTTTGTCTTGTGATTCGTTTGTCCACTTATTTATTTATTTATTTTTGCAGTTCGCCAACGTTTAATCAAGATTTGTTTAGATTTCCGCCTGTCTCACTTTGCAACTAGATTGAACTCCCTGGAGTCAGTCTAGGCCCGCTGCATATTCGCCCACCATAACCCTGGATAAACTCTTCAGGTGGTCATCGGGACAGGCCTAGAATGACACTTCCCCTTTTATGATTGAATAAGGCACTGACGCCGCTAGCTGAACAAGAAGAGTTGCTTTTTCATTTTCCTTGGTTGAACTCAATGAGAGTAATGTCAAGTGCTTTATGAGGAAATTATTTGACACGACCACTCCCTTCCTCTCCCTTTTCCCACAACACGTACGTCATTTACATACTGTTTCTGAATTTCAGGAAATTATGTGTTTGGAGCGTAAGTTTTGTTAGGATAGCATGTGCTGCTTGAGAAATGTGGTGCTGAGTTTTATCGCAGTGAGTTGATTGAGGAGAGAATGATACCCTACTCCACACACACACACACGATCATGCAATAAGTACTCAAATGATGATTTTGATTTCATAAAACAATAGCAATTCAGTTCACTTGGCCCAGCATAATGTTGATAGTGCCGAGTTTGTTAAATTTTTTTGTTTGTCTGTCTGTCTTCTCGTTGTTTGTTTGTTTAGTTGATTGTTTGGTTTCCCGTTGAGGTAATCCGAGATGAATCAGACAAAGGACTTGAAGGCTTTATTACTCGGGACATGTATTTCAGGGAGTGCCTAGTGTTCCAATCTGTCCAGGCTACTCTACAACATTCAACTAAAAACACAAAGTAATA
Organism: Conus betulinus; assembly: GCA_016801955.1. Classification (NCBI taxonomy): domain Eukaryota; kingdom Metazoa; phylum Mollusca; class Gastropoda; order Neogastropoda; family Conidae; genus Conus; species Conus betulinus. The sequence continues at coordinate 159,769 of JADBJO010002683.1, read as the reverse complement.
CTGTAACTTGACGACGACGACGAAGATGATGATGATGATGATGATGATGATGATGATGATGATGATATTTTGAGGATGATCAGGATGATTGTGATGAAGATGTCGTCGCGTCATTATGACCATCATGATCCTCATCATCAAGAATGTCATCATCATCGTTATCATCATCATCATCATTATCAGAAAAAAGAAGAGGGAGAAGCGGATGATGATGATGATGATGATGATGATGATGATGGTGATGATGATAACAATACTGGTTATGATAAAACTGAGGAGGAGGAGGAGGATGACGACGGAGAGAGAGAGAGAGAGAGAGAGAGAGAGAGAGAGAGAGAGAGAGAGAGAGAGATGCGTTACCTATTCCCGGGGTTAAGAGTATTATTACGTCTTACACAGATGCAAAATATAGGAGAGTTAACAGAGGGTAAAAGGTGTTTACCATATTCATCATCACACGGCCAGGACGATTATTTTTGTAAAAAGAACTTTAGTGAGTGTAGGCAAGTTTGTTTAGCCACCCATTCTCTTGCCCTTTTCTGCTGGTAATTTGTTTATCAGTCTTTTATATCTTTTGTGTCTTTACTCTCCAGCATGTCATGTCTTTTTTAATGACTCAGTCTTACACTATCTAGACAGGTTCTGTGTTCGTCCAAGGAAGGAGATAACGCCATTCACCACCCCATAGTTTTCCTCGTGAGTTGTGTGTCTACCCGCTACACTAACAGGGTTTCCGTCAGCATCACATTGTTCTTAAAACTTACAAGGTTTCTTTCATCCGTAGCCACCCTCTCGCTCCACCCACTCATCTCTCACCGTCATCTGTCTTTTCTTTTTTTTTTTCTGAAAGCCAATATATTCATTATTCTGATCCCCTGTCCAGTCCGGCCTTGACACTTCCTTTGATAGTTCTTTTTATATTTCCTTTCTTCCCTGCCACACATTTTAAACTAGGATTTTCTCATCCGTTTCCGTGCTTCGTTTGCGGTTTTTTCTTTGTCCAAATATTCCTCTGTTTCCCTCACTACAAGCAAAGCTGTCACCCCAATTCAATGGACATTGGGTCTAAGGGGTCACAACATTGCTAGCGCTCTTCTATGGATATACTTAGCGTTTTCCGACGAGAACGCAAAAAAAAAACGAAAGTTACGAAAGTTTTCGACTGAACTGAAGAACAGACATACAACTATACTTAAGAAAAAATATGTGTACACAATCGAAATGTTTCATTATGATTTCTTTACTTATTAATAACATATTAGGAACAGAGCCAGAATAATGCTGTTAAGGGTTGTTTTGTCGCGATAGCAACTAATGTTGTTTACCGAAACAGAGCTTGTGCCATGAAAAAGCTGATAAAGGCACGCTGAACTTTAGTTCTTTATGTTTCTATTTAGTTAATTCAGTTCACTATTCATTAAACCATCTATTAATGTATTTACTTAGTTTCTACAAAGTAAGACCCTTTGTACAGATAAATCTTTTTAAAAAAAAATGTATCCAAGGCACAAGCAATTCAAATCAAATTTTGATCAAATAACTGTCCTAATGACTAGTGTCGTGACTGTGAGTTCTTTGGTTAGTAGTCAGTATGTTCATATGCAAATGTGTACAGCATTCTGATTTTGCGTGTGAACATGACTCTGTAGGTGGTTATGTACACGTAATATTTGAAAACGGAACCTTCAGTTCAAGGAAAAAGGGGGAAAAACAGAGCAGAACGGGGACAAATTTAGGCTGTTGGCTTACAGTAACAGCATCTGCGGGGCAGTTTTTTTTCCTCTCAGAAAAGAGGAACTGGTGCACATGAAAGGGGATGTGACCTGGCTGAACTAAAGAGGTTCTCAGGTCAAACGCACAATAAACAGACGCAAGTTCAGCCGCTGTTTCCAAAATTTCCCTTCTTTTGTCTACCTTCGCCTTTTCTCTACATTTTATTTATCCCCGTCTTTTTTTTTTCTATCGATTCTTTCTTTTCCGACGTTTTTCATGTTGTTTCACCATCTTCTCTTCCCTTTTTCATGTGTTTTGTTTTTAGATCATCTTTTTTTACCCTCATCCCTCTCCTCCCTCCTTCGTTATTTCCCTTACGTTTTCCATTTATATTTCAATTTCTTTCTCATTTCCCCTGTCTTTACCTTCGTCTCGCTCCCGTCCCCCAGTTCTTCCTTCCTTTACCTGTCCTTTCCCCAGTCGTTACTTTCGTCTCGCTCCCGTCCCTCCATTCTTCCTTCCTTCCTTTACCTGTCCTTTCCCCAGTCGTTACTTTCGTCTCGCTCCCCTCCCTCCAATTCTTCCTTCCTTTACCTGTCCTTTCCCCAGTCGTTACTTTCGTCTCGCTCCCCTCCCTCCATTCTTCCTTCCTTTACCTGTCCTTTCCCCAGTCGTTACTTTCGTCTCGCTCCCCTCCCTCCAATTCTTCCTTCCTTTACCTGTCCTTTCCCCAGTCGTTACTTTCGTCTCGCTCCCCTCCCTCCAATTCTTCCTTCCCTTACCTGTCCCTTTCAATGTCATTTTTTATTCCTTGTTTCCTTAACATTTTCCGTTTCATTTTCCTATTTTACCCCTCCTTTCCCTTCCCTTACTACATCAACCCAACCCCCCCCTCTCCCCTCCTTTCCCTTCTTCCATAACCGTTCTATTGTTTAATTATTGCTTTGTTACCAACCTTTTCCCACCCCCCTCCTCCCCCTCCACATGCATACACACCTTTTCCTTTCTTTTCTTTACGTATACATCTTTGACTTTTTAAAAAAGCTGTTCCTTGATTTTCAATTTTTTCTATTTTTCCATGCCTTTTCCTTTTTTCCCTATCTGTTTTTGTTTGTTTTGAATTTTGCGGTATCTCTTCTTTCTGTTTGTGCCCTTTCCCATTTGTTCTTTCTTTTCTCTGTCTTTTTCATGTTTATGCTATCTCTATTTTGCCTCTCGCCCCTTTTCTGTTCAATTTTGCTTTCAGTTATTCCTTCAGTTCCCCCTTCTTTAGTCTCTTTACTCTTTCCCCTGCTTTGACTTTCCTATTTTTCACAATCTGACAATCTGTTGTTTTTCCAACATTTTTTTTTTATATTCATATCCAGTCTCCCTTTTTTTAAACCCTAATTTCCCATTCCATTTACCGTAATTCCTTCTTTTTTGACTGCCTTTCCGGCTTCCCACCTTTTTTTTTTTTCCCCTATCTCTTCCTTTCCCTTTAAACTTCATTTCTGAATTTTTATCTCTCATACTTTGACATGCCTTCCCCGACTTTCGACGTAAATTTGATTTCTCCGTCGTTCCTTTTTTCCAATCTATTTCTTAAGTTCTTCCTTTCCTAACAATACTAGATATTTCCAAATTTTCCTGCTTTACAAACTCATTCCCAGTTTCACAATACCTTACTACATTTTCCTTAACTTTTTCTTTTTTTTTTTTTCTTCTTTTTTTTTTTTTTTTCTTTTCCAGCGTGTCTTTCTTCCCGACATTTTTTATCATTTTCGGTATATCTGTCTTCCATTTTCTATCACTTCGCTTTGTTTTCCTATCATTTCATTTCCCCCGCCCCCCCCCCCCCCCTCTCTCTCTCTCTCTCTCTCTCTCTCTCTCTCTCTCTCTCTTTCTGTGTGTGTGTGTGTGTGTGTTCTGTATGTATGAATTTATGTATGTATGTTTGTTTGAACAGATGGAAGGATGGATAGATGGATGGATATATATATATATATATATATATATATATATATATGGTCACTGGTGTGCCTGCTTTTATTCTTGTACTTGTTGACTGGCCAGTTTCTGGAGCAGCAGTGCACCCACACATCATTGAGTGGTGTCCAGCGTATTCCAGGGTTTTACCTTCATTATATATATATATATATATATATATATATATATATATATATATATATATATATATATATATATTGTGAACAATTTTGTACTATGGGAAAATAAGTGCAGGGTGACAATTCCTCCGTCATATAAACGGTTAGATAGATAGATAGATAGATAGATAGATAGATAGATAGATAGATATGCATTTTGAACTCGATTAATGTATTCTCTACTGAGCCTGACTTTCTGGATGTGCAGCAAAAACGTGGACATGCGCACAGTCCACTGTATCGGACGATTCCCTATGTATGGAGTGTCAGTGGAAACAATGTGGAGCATTACGATGCCAGTCAAAAAGACCTATTCACATGTGGCGGACGAACGATGCCAGACACTTAACTTTGCGCAGCTTGGTCCCTTGAGGTCACACTTTGATGAGCTACAGTGTGACAGAGATCCTTGGGGACGAAACGTCGCGACTGCAGTCCACCTACCCTCCTCCCCTCGCTCCCCCTTCCTTCACGAAAAGGTCATTCTTCTACCGCCTTGTGTTGATTGAATACGAATATTCAGAGCGATACTGTGGTCCATAGTTTCTCCATTATTACAACCCAATGATCTGATGAGGGTTTTGTGATCATTTTTGTAGATATTGCTATTACTGTCCTCTGTTTCTACTGCTGCTGCTGTCACTAGCACTACCATTACTACTGCTACTATTACGACTACTACTACTACTACTGCCGCCAGCACTGCTGCTGCACTACCCTTGTTGCTGTTGCTTATGGCTACTGCTCCTGCTGCTGCTACTACAACTACTGTTGCTACTACTGCTACTATTATATACAAACAACCGCTGCTGCTGCTGCTGATGTTGCTGCCCTTGGTGCTCCTGATACAGGTGATACTATGGCTACCAGGGCTACTACTACTGTTGCTGTTGCTGCAGCTACTCTGCT
>JADBJO010002683.1:132500-145000 GCA_016801955.1 Conus betulinus | reverse complement strand
ACCATACCAATTCGGTGATGTTACTGCAATGCCTCAAACAGCCGGTTAAACTCTCCCAGAAACACTCTGGTGGTGAAGATAATGGGTCGTTCTTCGCGAAGTGTCGATTTATTAAAAGATGTGTGCCCTCACTGTTGCCTTCCATGATATATGAGGTGTTTGTCGATGACAAATATTGAATATTAGGAAAGATCAGTGGTCTGTTTCAGTCGGTTCAATCACCGTTATCGTTCCTGTCACAAATATTTTTTGTTTGTCATTAGAGAGCAGTTTTACTGATTTTTTTTTATATTGAATGTAACAAAAACAATGTACTGTGTCTCACCTGTCTGTATTGATTTTCAGTATACCTCTTTCATTTCAAGCCCTTTTCAAGTTGCCAAATCTTCCAAATTTCCTTTTATATTTTCCCCCAGTTCGCGAAATTTTGACCGTTGTTTTATTTACCTTCCTTCTTTCCCTTCCTAATCTTGCGTTTAAATCATTCCACCCTCTTCCCCATCATGCCTCCTCTCTCTCTCTCTCTCTCTCTCTCTCTCTCTCTCTCTCTCTCTCTCTCTCTCTCTCTCTCGCATTTTACTCTCATCTTTGACGTCATCTTTGAAAACATCCTCTCTTATATCTTCTCAAGTTTTCTGTCATTTGATTTTCACGACCCGTTTTTAAAACTTTCGTTTTTCTGTTTTTGATTGTTCCCAGTTTCAACCTCTCCTGTCTCCCTCTCTCTTCCCACCCTTTCGTCTTTCGATTCCTTAAGTTTTTAGGCATACTATTCCAATCCTCTCTCCAACTCGGCTTCGACACACTTACTTTGGCATTTCTCTTTAGATGCCCGATTTTCCCTGCTTCAGCTTTTCTTTGCCAGGAACTCCTCATCCGCCACTGTGCTTCCTTTGCCCGTTTTCTTGTCCAGAGCACTTCTTCACTGAGAACAAGCAAGGCTTTTATTTCACTTCAATAGTCTTAAAAAGGAAGATGGGTTACAGCAGCACCACCAGGGCTCTTCATTGTACATGTGTAAAACACTTTCTGACAAGAACAGGAGAAGGGGCTACGAGAGCATTGTCCTGGGCATCTGAACACACACACACACACACACACACACACACACACACACACACACACACACACACACACACACACACAAATACACACACACACACACACACACACACACACACACACACACACACACACACGCATACATACCCCACACCACCCCACCCTCACATGTACACATTCTCTGCTCCCGTCTGTCTGCGGACGATGAACAGAAAGCAATATGGACGAGTGAAGGGAGCCATTCACGGTCGAAAAACACAAAAATGAACGCCTATTTCACCTATGCTACCTACCCTTTTTTTTTATTCTATCTTCTTTCTCTGTATCATCTGCGCTCTTCACCTGCCTGTCGTTTTCCCGCATATTACTTTTATCACCACCATTTCCCTTATTTCCGCATCCTTTCCTTCTATGAACTCCTTCATTTCCCCAGTTTCTGCTTTTCCAATCGGTTTCCTTTTCCTTCATTCTCTCCCCTACCTTCTCCTTCTTTCCTTTACATTTTGGGTTCTTGATTCTTTTCTTTCTCTTTTTATAACTTTTTTTAAAAATTATTTGCTCTCCTTTTCCTTCTGTTCCCCATCTTTTTCATTTTCGTCGCCTGTGTCTTCCTTCTTTTTCCTGAATTTTCCAATATGCCCAAGCTTTCCATAACTTTCTTCTTTCGTGTATTCTTCTTCTATTTTTCACGTATTTTTTGCCCACTGTTTTCTGTCTTTTCCATATTTTCCCACATTTCACTTAATTTCGTTTGTTCTCCTGACTTTTTCGTTCATTTATCTATCCATCTTCTTGTCCCTACCGTTGTTTCCTATTTCATCTTTTCAGTCAGATCCCCAACCCCCATCCCCACCTCCACTCCTTATTCTCCTTTTTCTACATTTCTTTCTATGTTTTCCCTAATTTCATACACTTCTTTTTACTTCATTTTGTTCCAGTGTTTTTTTTTTTTTTTGGTTGTTCGTACCGCTCTTTTCCCCGACATTTCTCTTTTTCTCTATTGTTCATTCTTTTCTGTACGGTTTCCCTTTGTTCGATACTTCAGTAGTTTGCATGAAACATGGCTGCCTGGACGTGCGGGCAATTTTGAGGGCATGGGTACAGACAGCTCTGACAGATTATGTACTATCTGGTGACTACCAAATATTCTAACAATTTGGAGCAGTACGATACAAATCAAACAGACATGTTTACATTTGGCAGGCGATTGATGCCAGACGCTTAATTTGCACGGTCTGATTCCCGGAGGTCATGCTGTGATGAGTAGCAGCCTGACATAAGCCCTTTGAGACCAGACCTCTTGACTTTTGTTCACAAAGGTCATTCTCCTACCGACAGTCGTTGATCTACACGACCGTTCAGCGTGATGTTCTAGTTTGTACATTCCCTATGATTACAGCCCCAATGCTTTGACGAGGGTTTTTATTATTGTTATTACTATTATTATCATTATTATTAGAATTATTATTACTATAAATTAATAACAATAATATTATCTTTATCATTATTGTTATCAGATTATTACTATTATGATTGATATTACTAGTATTAGAATTACAAGTACATGTATCATTATCATATTCTTATTATCATTACTATTATCATCATTATTATTGTTATTATCATCATTATCATTATTGCCGTTGTTATTGTCGCTGTTGTTATTCTTATCATCATCATCATCATTATCATCATCATCATCATCATGTACTGCTATACTGCTACTCTTGATGCTGCTCATGTTGCTTCTGCTGCTGGTGCTACTACTAGCTCTACTACTACTACTACTACTGTTGTTGCTGCTGCTGCTGCTGCTGCCACTGCTGCTATCACTACTACTACTGTAACAACAACAACTACTGCTAGTCGTGTTATAACTGCTGCTGCTGTTGCTTATACCGCTCTTGGAATAACACTGCATCTGCTGCTGCTGCTGCTACTACTACTACTACTACTACTACTACTACTACTACTACTACTACCAATGCTACAATTACTACTACTGCTGCTGCTGCTGCTAGTCCTTCAAAGAGACTGTAAACCATGTTCCGTGTGTGTGAACGCCCGCATGTCATCTTGCACACACGTAAAATTCCATCACCAACTTTCGGAAGAGAAGGCCAGTTTGGCCGTTGGTATGGATGACACTTTACACATAGCATGCACCTGCGTGAGAAATTGAAAGAATGAAGGAAATAAGGAAACTGAGTGAGGATATTGACTGAATGAAGCGCTGGCAAGCAGCTCTTCAGTTGGCACCACCCAAGGTAGGCAGCCCGATTGTGTACACGAGAGTGTGGATTATCAGCGCCTGGAACCTTTGGTAATGAGCTTTATAATAATAATAATAATAATATAATAATAATAATAATAATACTGCCGTTACCGCTTCTAAATTGCTATTTCTGTTGTACTTTGCATTCTGCATGATTGCACACACTGACGGGGGTGGGGAGAGAGAGAAGAGAGAGAGAGAGAGAGACAGACAGACAGACAGACAGACAGACAGAGACAGAGAGAGAGAGACAGAGAGACAGTCACACAGACGGACAGAGACACAGAGAAGGAGACAGACAGACAGGAAGAAAAGAATGTGTGTGTGTGTGTGTGTGTGTGTGTGTGTGTGTGTGTGTGTGTGTGTGTGTGTGTGTGTAAGGGGGGGGGGGGGGGGGGCTGTGTAATGTTATTTGTCTGCCATGATAAATGGCCACGTTGCCGTCTCCCACGACGGCGCTCTCTCTTTCCTCCTCCTCTCTAAAAAAAAACTTCTCCCCATCCACCACATCCTAAAACCACATACATGCATTTCATTTAAATAATATCTGCTGCGTTCTTATTCCCTTTCCGTACAATCTCTCACCCAGCTGCTTGTTTCGCCAGACCACAATTTGATAAAAACCATTTCTTTCTTCTACCTGTTTGTTCCTGATGTAACGGGACATGGGTATTGGAATATATTTGAAGGGGTGAAAACTGAAAACATTACAAACAACCGGCTGGTTGTAAATCGGCTCTCACCTTGTTGACATCCTTGAAAAGCTATCCACCACAGTCAGAAGGAAGACCCCCCCCCCCCCTCTCTCTCTCTCTCTCTCTCTCTCTCTCTCTCTCTGTCTGTCTGTGAGGTCACGTGGTGTGACACGAAGCGACAGGGCGCCATTTATTTCAGATGCGTCAAAAAATCTGTATTTTCCTGTGATAATGCCAGTTACTGGACTTTCAGCGACCGCGGAGACAGCCCTGAACGCCCTGCTGACTGACAATACCGTGTCCAGCTGGAAAATTTCAGGTGAAGGCGGCAACACGGTGGTCGCTTTGCGACTGAAGCCAGTCAGCGCAGTGTCAACAACAATGGCGGATCCTGTGCTGAACCGCGCAACGCAAGTTCAGTATTAAAGGAAGTTGCATTTCATGATGTATACTTAGTATTGTCAGGAGATTTTTACAGTCGAACTGCCGATATAAACGTTACTGATTTCTACAGTGAAAACTTTGTCAGGTCCTTAAAAACAAGGAGGCCTAGTTCGATCAACACAAATAGGAAATATCAAGACACATATTGATTAGCGATGGTAAACTCCTGTTGAATTTATGTACCACATTTGATTTATGTGTTTAGAATGGTGCATGTAATGGCAACCGCTATGGTCAGGTCCAGGCAGCAGCGTAAACGATTATTCATTTAATGTCGAGTGACATGTTTGCCATGTTTGAATCCTTCTGTGAACTTAATATCCATGCAATGTTTCATTCGCATCATATGCCACTTATTACATTTAACTTTTTTTCGGGAGAGCTCGGCATTATGAAATGTCAAGAAGAAAAAACAAACGTTAAATAAGATAGTGTGAAACAATAATGCAGCACCGGTGTTTATTGACTCAATGCACTCTGAGGAATCTCGTAGAATGTTAGAGCTAGCTGTAAGGCCTGTACCCATCGTCAACACAGCGCAGGCCTCCAAGGGTGGTACAGGACTGCTCTAAAGGCAGGTGAAGACAGTGCTTCTCTGGGTCCTCCCCAGCACCTTCGAGTGTTTTCTTTTTCTTAAAGAAGATTATGAAACTGACAAAGCCTTGCTACTTTCAATACTTGTACTAAACGAAGTGCTGAATGCATGAATAGGCCGATCAGAATTTGTGATGATAATAAGTCAGATGACTGGTATACTCATGAATATAAGACAGCAAAGATACATTTAAGAACGTTTTACAGAATAGCCCCGCGAACAGGATATTCTGAAGACAGAAACGCTTTTTGTATTGCTCGTAGAGAGTATAAACGTATGTGAAAGCGCAAAGAGAAGGATTTCCACAAATCGTTGTTAGATAAATTGTTGTCTTCAGTGAATTATCAAAAGCAATTTTGGGAAAATGTAAACTAACTTCCATGTAAACGAAAACACAAGCAGCAAATATCACACTGGATAACTGGTTTTAATACTTCAAAACTTTACTCGAGAAAGAAAGTGAACCAGATAAGGACGAATTGAATATTGATTGTAATGATAATTATTTCAACTCACCAATTTCAAAGGAACAAGTTCTTTCAGCAGTTAGAAAGATAAACATTAGAAAAGCTGCAGGGCCGGAAGGAATGATTGGAAAGATGTTAAAACATGCAGATGACTGTTTTGCAGATTTCTTTATTGGTTCGTTTGAGATAGATATATTTCATGACACGTGGACAGAAAGTATCGTGCTTCCTCTGTACAAAAAGGAGATGTCAACAACCCTGACAATTACAGGGGTATTCCATTATGCAAAATCAGTAGTAACTTTTATAGTACAGTTATCAATAACCGTTTACAAAAGTAGGTTGAAGAAAAAACAACATCACTGGAGGATATCAAGCAGGGTTCAAAAAGAACTAGTCGACTAGTGATCACATGTTCACTTTGTAGCTCTCGTAAGAAAACAATTCTCTTTTGACAGAAAACTATATGTTGCATTTATTGATCTTGAGAAAGCTTTTGGTACAATAAACAGGAAAATTATTTGGTCAATTCTAGTTTAAAATGGTATAAATGGTAATTGTAAAGTTGCATCATAAGCATTATAATAATGTTAAAGCTAAGATACGGCGTGGATATAACTTTACTGATTTCATCATGTGCACTTATGGTTTTAAGCAAGATGATGTGTGCGGTCCTGTTTTATTTTCTTTGTTTATTAATGAACTTGCCATAGAAATAATTCGAAACGGTAAGCATGGTGCAATGTTTACGATTGATTATTTTGAGCTCTTTACTTTATTAGTAGCAGATGATGATGTTCTATCATCAGAGACAATCACTGGTTTCCAAACGCAGTTAAACAGTCTACAACGCGCAGCTTTTTCTCTTGATTTGAAAGTGAGCTTAAACAAAAGCAATATGATTGTGTTTAGCATAGGCGGCTTCTTAACAGCAGGAGAAAAATGGACGTATAATGCCTGTCGTAAATGCTTACAAATACTTAGGTATGCTGTTTTTGTTTTTGTTTTTTGTTTGTTTTTTTAACAAAACTCGGCTTCACACTGGCATGCAATGACCTGGTAAGTAAAGCAAAAAAAGCTCTGCTCCGCATTTTGAGAAAACGTTATATTTTGTAGAAAACTAGCTTAGATTTGTTGTTTAAATTATTTGATTCACAGGTTCAACGTATTCCTTAGGACGGTGCTATGGGGACTAGATGATGAAGCCCGCAATTGTGAAAAAGTGCACCTCTTTGCCTTAAAGAAATTTTTTCAGGGTTGAAATACAAACGCCCAATGACTTTGTCTATGGGGAGACCAATAGACAGCCTATCTATTTAAATTTTGTATTCGATACTGGTTGAAATTAATGCAAATGAATGATCACAGATTACTACGGAAAGCCTATATGATGCTATACGACCTAGATGCAAGAGATAAAAGAAATTGGGCTTCAAATGTCCATTGTAAATTACATCAATGTGGGTTTGGTCATGTTTGGATAAACCAGGGCGTGCAAAATGATTCATCATTTCAATGGGAATTTGAAGACAGATTAATTGCATCAGGGTGCAGGAATGTGACTTTCATGTCAAAAATAGCAACAGATTTACCATGTATCGGACATTGTGTTCGGTACACAATGTTAAACTCTACCTGCGAATGGATTTAGGTAAACACTTGAATCTGACAATGACCAATTTTAGACTGGGTACTTCAGACATAGCACAACACTGGTATGGTTACTGTAAATATACTGGGATGGATTAAGCTTGTCCTCATACAAAAATGGAAAAGAACACGAACTTCATTTTGTTTTACGCTGTTGTAGACTATCTAGTCTAAGAGCGCAACATATACGGACAAAGTTTTCCAGGGATCCCTGTCAGTTTCGGTTAAGTCTGTTTATGGCATTTCAGAATAAAAGCATAGTAAGAAATTTCTCTACTTACTTATTCAAGGCATTTCAGTATAGATCGGTTATTACTTCGTGAGAGACTCACGTGTTTTTTTTTTTATAACTCTTCATTTGTTTAGTTGCAAAGTGAAAAACGACTGCAGGCGGAAATCTAAACAAATCTTAAATAAATGTCAGCGAACCGCCCAGAGAAACGTGGACAAACGAGTCACAAGACAACACACATGCGTTTCGACCTCTTGGCTTAACGTCAAAACCTCCTCTTAGAGTGTTCAAAAGAAATTCAGCCCCTAGTGATTATGATATCAACGTTGCAGAATTTACACAGGAGATCACAGAACAAGTTACACCGGTCGAGTTGTGTCAAAAACAGATCGTGCAAAACATGTGCTTTCCGTCGTTGGCGAACCTGTTAGCGTGCCGCAGAAATCAGTGGGGTTTGAAGAAAAACGGGTCACATTCATTAGGGGGCCGTATTGAAAGTGAAAGTTTTTTGAAAAAAATGTTAACAATTTTTTTTTTTAATGGCGCAAAGAATGTGCATGTAAATACGAACAAGAATATTCATTTTTTGCATTGGAACATATCTGGTATTTTGTCCAAATTGAATGACAATTCTTTCACTTCCTATCTTGCATCTTTTTGACTTTATTGTTGTTTAGTAAAGACATTTGTTGATAGCTTTGATCCACTAGCATTTCCGAATTACACAGCATATTGTAAACCAGCAGTTAAGCTGTCCAAACAGGGAAGACGTTCTGTGTGTGTGTGGGTGGGGGGTGGGGGTGGGGGGGTGGGGGGGGGGGGGGGGTCTCTTGTCTCATTAAAAAACGAAGTTGTTAATTATGTAACGGAAACGAAAGAAAGAACAGTTGAACGCGCGGGAATTTCTTTGGTTTTCTATAAACAAATCATTGTTTGGTACTGAAAAAGATATTCTTTTTATTTGTTGTTATATTCCGCCAGAGCATTCTCCATGTCATAACTCTAGTAGTATAGACAGTGATGTGGAATTACTCGAAGATATTCTCATTGATACCACACTAAGTGATGATATGTATATGTTGGTGTGTGGGGACTTAAACAGTAAACAGGAGAACATTTCCAGGACTAATGGTGGTTTTGGCAACACTGCTGTAGATGATGAAATCAACGAAGGAATGATTCGAAGTTTGCAAGATAAAGTAATAAATTTTGGAAGAAAAGCTTTTAAAACCTTTGTAATTCATTGGAAATATGTATGCTGAATGGTGTTTGTGATGGAGATAAAGATGGTCATTTTACTTACATTCCTGATACTGGCAGTAGTGTAAATGATTATCTTTTTGGCATGTGATGACCTTTTCTCTGTTTTGCATTCATGTTGTGAGATGTGGTGGAAAGGATAGAATCTGATCACCTCCCTATAGAATTATGTATTAAAACACAGAATAAGAATATATCTGCATTGTCAAACTGTAGATCAAAGGAAACATGTTTCACTGAGTGGTATAGATGGAAAGTTGACTATGCCGAACAATTCATTGAAGCCATTAGTCATCAGGATTTTCAAGACACTTTAAGTTGTGCACCTCAAATGATTAATGCAGACATAGATGGAATTATTTAATGAATGTATTTTGCAACACGCTGGTTGTATGAAAGAAAAGATTTATTTTGATGAGAGATCAGACAAGAAGAGAAATAAATGGTTTGATGGAAAATGTAAAATTGGAAGAAAAAATGTGAGAATGTTACTTTCCAAGGTTTGTAGAACGTTAAAAGATAATGACAGGACCGAGTATTGTAAAGCTCGAAGAGAATCAAACATCTCTTGGAAAGAAAAGAAAAGGAATATTGAAATTTGCAACTTAATGATCTGGTGTCTTCTGTATGTAATTAGTACAAGTTTTGGGAAGCAGTACACAAAATTGTTCCCAAACGACGTGGCATATACAATAACATTAGTACCGATGACTGGTTTTTTGCATTTTAAAATATTCTTGACAAGCAGGTTGATAATACAAACTTAGAAGAGGAGTATGACTATTCAGTTGAAAACTGTGAAGAGAGATGGTTTAATCAGCCAATTACGAAAGAAGAGGTTATCGGTGCATCGGGGAAATTAAAGAATTCAAACTCAGCGGGTCCAGATGGTATAATAGGAGAATTTTTAAAGTTTTTTCTAATGATCATGTTGTTGTGTTTTTGGTTAGGTTGTTTAATGCTCTGTTTGATAAAGGTGTATATCCTGAACAATGGATAGAATCCGTAATTTGTGCATTACATAAAAAGGGAGATGCAGATGACCCGAATAATTACAGGGGCATATCACTGAGCAGTGTGAGCAGTAAACTTTCCAGTTCAATAATTAAGGTAAGTCTCCAAAAATGGATTGAAAGAAAATAATACCACTGGTGATCAGGCTGGCTTTAAACAGATTATTCAACAACAGAGATCATTTTCACACTTATGGCGTGCGTTCAAAAGCAGTTAGTGAACAATAGAAAGTTGTATGTTGCTTTCATATATTTTCAAAAAGCTTTCGATTCCATATCAAGAAAACTTTTGTGGCCAATACTTGTTAAAAATGGAATAAGGGGCAAAATGTATACTGTATAAGAAGTATGTATGATAATGTTAAAGCAAGGATAAGAAACAAGGCGGATTTGACAGATTTTGATTACGTGTTCAAGAGTGGTAAAACAAGGTGATGTGTGCAGTCCCAGTTTTGTTTTCTTTGTTTATTAACGAAACTTGCTTTAGAAATGATTGAAAATGGAAGGCATGGAATGACATTTTCGCCTGATTTCTCTGAGTTGTTTATTTCATTATTTTGCAGATGATATCATTTTGATGTCAGAAACAGTGGTTGGACTTCAAACTCAGTTGAAAGTTTGCATACGGCATCCAGTTATCTGGAATTGACGGTGAATATGAATAAAAGTAATATTATAGTTTTCAGGAAAGGTGGTTACTTAGCTTCAAGGGAAAGATGGATATATGGTACAACAGAAAAGAAAGTTGTTAACAGTTATACGTATCTAGGTATATCCTTTTCAACCAAACTTAGTTTCTATATAGCATGTGATAAATTGGTAAGTAAAGCTAAAAGAGCATTAATAACAATTCAGAGAACATTGTATAAACTTGAGAATAATTCACCTGAACTTTTTTTAGCTATTCGATGCCCAAGTTCAGCCTATAGTACAGTATGGCGCTGAAATATGGGCTTTGGATAAGGCGGCTTTAGAAATAGAAAAGGTGCACACATATGGTCTTTAAAAAGTTCTTAGGTGTAGATATAAGAACACCGAACGATTTCTTGTATGGCGATCTAGGTAGATACCCTACATACTTGAACTCTTATGTATGTTGCATTAAATTCTGGTTAAAGCTGACCCGAATGGGGGAACATAGATTACCATATAAGGCATATAGAATGTTATGTTGTCTTGACGAAAAGGAGGAGTATACGTGGGTTACACATGTTCGTACAACTTTAGACAAATATGGATTTCTTATTATTTTGGATAATCAGGGTATAGAGTCGGTTTCAATGTTCATTAAAGAATTTAGACAGAGAATAACTGATTGCAGGTGGCAGAAATGGGACAATCATACGCAAACAAGTGAGAGATACAGTTTTTATAGAGCGTTTAAAAATAGTTATCTAAGGGAGCCCTAAGTTTCTATGAATATAAACAAATTTGTAAAGAATGCTCTAAGTAAATTTAGATTTGGAGTTTCACCTATATTGACACATTCTTTAAGGTATACAAGAACAACGGAGTCACAGATGTTATGTCCAATATGTTCATCTGTTGTGGAAGACGAAATTCATTTTGTGTCCAGCTTACAGTGATTTAAGAAAATAATTCATTCCAAAAAAATACTACATTAATCATGTATGTTCAGGTTGTGTCTTTTACTTTCATCGTCTAACATTGTAACGATGCGAATTTGTCATTGTACTTATATAAAGCCTTTTGTAAGACGTGCTGACATCATTAACTAGATGCTACTATTTTGCATTGTTCTGGTAGACATGTATTTACACTGTGCGATTATCGTTTGTAACTGTATTTTGATTGAGGCCCCATCAGAATGGGCCAATGGCCTTCTGATTAAATAAATCTTTCATTCATTCATTCATTCATCTCTCTCTCTCTCTCTCTCTCTCTCTCTCTCTCTCTCTCTCTCTCTCTCTCTCTCTCTCTCTCTCTCTTTTTTTACTTTCTTTTTGACGGGTCTGAGCTCAGCTGGCTGGAACTGGTTTTCCACAGGAAGGATACAGTACAGCTTTCATAAACCATAGCTGTCCGCACGAGCTAGTTCGCCTTGATGCTGTCCTGACAGTTTTGTGTTTGTAGTTGCTCTTTGATGACGTTATCATCTGCAATTTCATCACTCTAACTCTTTGTCCTATCAGCGACAAAGAAGAGCCTTTATCAGCTACCATATATGTGGATTAGGGTAGAACTGTGCTGATGGGTGAAATAGATAGTTAAGAGTTCCAGACTCTAAATATCATTGTCACGAGTTCAAACTTTGGAAAACGTCAACGCAGGATAAGAGTGGTTGAAATCAAAGACATAAAAAAAAATCTTGTTATCGTTGTTTGTTTGTTTATGTGCTGGTATCTAGTCCCTTTGATTACTTTTTCAGTGTTTGTGGTCAACAGAGACTAAGACTGCTTGTGGTTGGGCCTGTTTATGTGTACACACATGCAGATGAGATGTGCACGTTATCATTCGATCTATGCAAGTGTTCAGTGTGTATCAAAGTCTTAGGGAAGAATAGACACAAACATTTCCCATCGGATTTTCAGTCTCTTTCTGAGTTGTGTGTGTGTGTGTGTGTGTGTGTGTGTGTGTGTGTGTGTGTGTGTGTGTGTGTGTTGATTTCAATCATTCTATCCCGGTGTTCTACTTTCGTTTACCTTCACATCACCTTTTTGTTATCCACTTGTTCCCCTTTTTGATTGATTTAAGTCTTCCCCTTCCCCTGCTTGGCCAACTCCCATCCGCTATGACTTAAATTTTCTTCCTTCATTTTTTCGTGAATGCCGTTTAGAATCTTCTCC
>JADBJO010002683.1:120000-130000 GCA_016801955.1 Conus betulinus | reverse complement strand
ACACAACATTTGAGTAATGAAGTTAATGCGTCGTTGTCCATGTGTCGATTTATTGAAATGTGCACCCTCACTTTATTGCCTCCCATGGTATATGAGATGCTTGTCAATGACCAATAGTCAGTGTAATGGAAGCTCAGTCGGTTCAATCACGGCCATCGTTCTTATTACAGATATTTACATTTTCATTAAAAGACTTGAGCAATGTTTTTGGCTTTCTTTGAATATAATGAATGTGAATTTCTGATGCATTCCGCTCTGTGTGTTGATTTTCATTTTACCTCTTCCACTTCAAACCTACTTCAAGTTGCCCTATCTTCTGCATTTTCTTTTACTCCCCGTCACCCCCATCCCCCATCCACCCCACCACATCCTTCCCCCTCCGACCCACTTCCCCTTTCAGCTCTCAAAATTGCAACACTTCATTATATTTTATTTATCTTTCCTCTTTTCCTTTGTCAATCTTGCTTTTATATCCACTCCTACCTCCTCCTCATACTGCCTCCTCTCTCTGTCTCTGTCTGTCTGTCTGTCTGTCTGTCTGTCTCTCTCTCTCTCTCTCTCTCTCTCTCTCTCTCTCTCTCTCTCTCTCTCTTAAATTCCTCCTTCTTCTTCTTACTTCTTCGAAATAATTTGAAACGTCCTCTCTTATCTTCTCAACGTTTCTGCCATCTCATTTTCACGACCGTTCTTAAAACTTTTTGTCTCTTTCTGTTTAGATCAACCCACCCACAGCCTCACTCAAATTCTCCTCCTCGTACCACTGTCATCTCTTCTTTCCTTAAGCCTGCATGTACACTATTCTGACCTTCCGTCCACGCAAGCTTCAATACTTTCTTTGACGTGGGCTCTCCCATAGCTCACTTTTTCTCCCATTCTAAGAACTCTCCTCCGTCTCTGTGCTTCGTTTGCCCGTTTTCTTAACCAGAGCCCTTCTCTTTTATTGTGCACAAGCAGAGCTTTCAGTTCAGTTCAGTGGGAACGGTCCTAAGTGGGAGGATGAGGTTACAACACTACGAGAAATCTCCTGTGTATATATGTTGAGCGTTTTCCGACAGAAAGCAGTGAATAGGGCTTGGAGACTATAGTGTTGGGCATCTGCAGTGCAGGCCTCTGTGGGACACACACACACAAACACACACACACTCACACACACACACACACACACACACACACACACACACACACACACACACACACACAAACGCGCGCGTGCGCGCGCGCGCGCAAGGTGACGGGGTAGTATGGTGTGTTCACAGTCACCACGGAACTGAACGTGAGGTAAGCCAGTTTCACCCATGTTTCCCTACTTCCTTTGTTATTTTTTTTTTTCCTTTCACTTCATCAAGTCTCTTTTAAACAATTTTCCCATATTTTCATATCCTTTTCTTCTGTCCACCTTCTTGTCATTTTCCCTAAATATTCTTTCTTTTCCCAACATTATCCCTTCTCTCCATCTTCCCATTCCTTTCCCTATCTTTTCCTTCTTTCCCTTTTTTTCAATCCTAATTACTTCTCCTACTTCTTTTTATTACCTTTCTTTTTTTTATTATTTGCTCTCCTTTTTCTTCTGTTCGCTGCCCACGGTTTTGTCGCCGGCGTATTCCTTCTCTTTTTCTACATTTGTCTTTACTGCCCTTATATGTTCCGTCTTTTTCTTGGGTATTCGATTACCTTTTCCTTCTTTCCTGTACATGTTCTTTTGTGTAAACCTTCTGCTACTTCTCTGGGTTTTTTTTTTCTTTTTTTTGTCTTCCCTATTTTCACGTACCTTTCCAGCCTTTTCTATATTTTCCTACCTTTTGCTTATTTTCTCCATCTTTCATTTGCTCTCCATACCTTTCCATTACTTTCTCTCTCCATCATCTTTTCTCCACTGCAGTTTTCTGTTTTCTTTTTAAATCTCAGTCCTCTAGTAGTCTTTTTTTTTTCAACTTTCCTTGTTTTTTATATTTTTTCCTCTGTGAACTATGCCTTTCTACTGTTCTTTTTTCTTTTTTTTTTACCAGCCAAAGGTTTTTTTCCGTGACATTCTAAATTTGCTCTTTTTTTCTTTTTCCTTTTTTTTTTCTTAACTATTTTTTTCTCTATTGTTATTTTTTTCTACCGTTTTGTTTTCTTCATACACACGTAGTTCAGAGACCAAATAGTGTCTATAATCTGGCAGCCTTAGACGCGATCCTGCCACATTAGACCAAATAGATGTGGTCACGTTTCTTCACTGAAAGGGTCATGCATTAGACAGATGCCTGTGGGACCAGAGACGGTCGCGACGTCGGTGATTCACTAAAGGGTCATTCCGATTGTCGGTCTAGCGATTGCTCATGTGTGCAGTCCATAGTTTCTCCATTATTGCAAACTTGATGGTTTGACCAGGTCCTTATCGTAGCGGTAGATTTCGCTACGGCTGTATCTGTAGCTGCTGCTGCTGCTATAGTAATGCCATTTCTGCCACTACAACGACGACAATACAACTTCTATTACTAGATGAGGACGACGACTACTATTACTACTACAGCTGCTGCCACTGCCATTGCTATGTTACTGGTGACAACGCTACTGCTTCGTCTGTTGCTTCTACTACTACTGCTGCTGCTGCTGCTGCTGCTGCTACTACTAGTGCTAGTACTACTGCTTCCACTTCCACTGTTGTTGCTGCTGTAACCATCCCCATCTCCGAGACCTCCATTTGTCATGCTGCCTTCTTTCCCTACTCATTCGTACTGGCTCATATCCATCCGTTCCTTGCTTACTGTCTTCTTAAGTCCTTTGACCATTTCTTTTTGCTTCTATCACAAGACTCTATGATTTATTGATTTGTTTCCTAAATGACACCTAGAAGCTTTGTGATGGCTTTGTCTTATGATTCTGTTGTTCCTGTGTAGGCGTCTTCCGCTACCAGGCAGGATTTAAAAAAGAAGACTGAAAAAAAGAAAAGGGGTAAAGAAAGAGAGAATTCGAAATAATGAACAGAGAATTCGAAAAAATGAACAAATTTCTTTTCCTAAGATGCCAAGGAAAAAAAAAAAAAAAAAAAACGACAAGCACTGGCTTGCTTCCCCATCTTGCTGCCCCAATGAAAAGTGGGGAAATCAACCAGAGAGAGAGAGAGAGAGAGAGAGAGAGAGAGAGAGAGAGAGAGAGAGACGCGAGGGAGGGGGGAGAGAGAAATGGGGTGGGTGGAGTGTGGAGTGTTCACAGTGTTCACACGATTTCGTCCTCACTTAGGAATGGGGTCCCACGTCATCAGTGGTCACACGTTTCGCTCTTGTGCTCACTTTAAGGAATTGGTCCACCTCATATCGTGTTCTGTCCTTGTCCGTAACTTCTCCTCTTGTGCACGCCGCCCTTAATGAATTGTCTTCTCCTCGTTCTGTTCCTGCTCGCGTCTGGCCCTTTCTCTTCTTATCATTCCTCTTCAGAGACAAAAACAATGCTTTGCCTTTCTCATTGTTACAATTAGACATTTTACGTTCAGGGTCCTGCTTCGAATCTGTTAGGCCTATTTGTTGGAAAGGACGAGGGGGAGGAGATAGCCGTAGGGAGGCGAGTGGTGTGGAATTAAGATCCACGTAGGCCGTTGAGCACTGTCTTCCGCTGATACTAGTCTTCACTGGCCAAACGAACGTTAAAAGAATATCACGAAAAAAAAAAAGCGTTTTTCATTCTCCTCTCTCTCTCTCTCTCTCTCTCTCTCTCTCCCTCTCTCTCTCTATCTCTCTCTCTCTCTCTCTGTTTCCTCTGCTTGTATGTGTGTGTCTGAGTATGTACGAGTGCGCGCGTATACTGTGTATGCACGTGAGTGTGCGCGTGCGTACGTGTGTGTGTGTGTTCGTTCGTTCTTTAATTTAACGTCTATCCACTTAACAGTGATCTTAGACAGGTGTGTGTGTGTGTGTGTGTGTGTGTGTGTGTGTGTGTGTGTGTGTGTGTGTGTTCCGGTTCGTGAATAATAGTGCTAATGTAATGTATCTTAACACACCAGACTGAACTTTTGTAAATGGAGAAATAAGCAAGTTCCTACAGGTTTCCGTGTATGTGTACGTGCGTGCGCACACGCTCGCTCTCGCGCATGTGTATACACACACACACACACACACACACACACACACACACACACACACACACACACACACATATATATATATATATATATATATATATATATATATATATATATATTAGCACTTAATGTCATAATATTTTGCCAAATTTTTCGGCCATGCGGCCTTCTTCTGGGGCTTGTTTATTGACAAGGTAAGAACGTCATAAGTATTGACGCATTTGAACAAAGTTGTCATAGCTATGACGTCAGTGTTTCTGCCATTTAAAAGAAAAAAAAATTGAGATTAAGAGATTAAGTTGAGAGATTAAAAAAAAAAAAACGCGCGTACATACACGCACACACTCACACACACACACACACGCACGCACACACACACACACACACACACACACACACACACACACACACACACACACACACATATGCACGTGTCTCTCTGCCATCGAGTCCGCCAGAGAACCAAGTCCCTCTGCCACAGGGACAATTCCATAACAGTATTTACACATATACACACACGTGCAGATCACATAAAGAATTCCACCCAACCACATCATGCACCACCCTTCCCATAAGTTAACCAAGACTCCCCCATCCACTCTGCAAATCAGTGTCCATCGGAATCAAGGCCGTTGAGTCCCAAAGGATAAACTGTCTTTAGTTTATTCTTCCAGAAATCTCTCCTCTGTCTTGCGATTTTGTTTAGGCTGTGGACCTTTTCCACCACAATGCATCTCATGTTCTTCAGAGAGTGTTCAGGTAAGTTGAAATGATTGTTGACATTGAACACATGCACCTTTGTTCAACTTGATGTTAGACCTGTGCAGATAGAAGCGATCTTTCAAATGTCAGCATAGTTTCACCCATGTACTGTGTGCTCTGACAATTGGTGCAGTACAGCATGTAGATGATATTGCTGCTGTCACAGGACAGTCGATGACGGATGGTAAATGTCTCTCCTGTCTGCATACTGCTGAATGTTCTGCTCTCAACTAGATGGTTTTCACAAACCACACGGTGTTCAGCTGTACATTTGAAGCATCCAGCATAGATATCATCTGGAATCGGGAGAGCTGTTGGCATGAGCAGATTTCTCAAAGACCGCGATTTTCTTTCGGCTAGTATGGGTGGGAAAGGCATAGCCTTCCGCATTTTCTGGCTCGTGTGGAGAAGAGGTTGGAGTTCTGCAAACCAAGAACGGAATGGGGGATTAGAGGGGTTGTGAGTGATGATGAATGGAACTCGGTTGTGTCGCCTGTCTTCCATCTAACGCTGAGAGTCTCGTGTCGGGGAACATGGCTGGCTTTAGTTTTTGCTCCTGGATGGTCGCAGGGCTGTATCCTCGCTGGATGAAAATACGTTCCATATCCTGGCAACGAGACTGGAAGGTTGGCATGTCAGAACAGAGGCGGCGGAGGCGCAGGAACTGGGCATAAGGAATGAAGGAATGTTTTTGATGGTATGGTAAGGGTGGCATATATATATATATATATATATATATATATATATATATATATATATATATATATATATAAAAATACTGCTAAAAAGCCTAATAAAAATTCAAAGGTGCTCAACCCCTGGGGAGCAATCTGTTTAAATTAATGTATTAAAAGGAAGTTTTAAAACTACAGTACTGTTTCGAGCGCTTGCCCTCTTCAGGATGGTTTAGTGTCACTCACTGCCGGTGTTATATAGCCTGATGTGCGGGTTTGCTGCACGTGTATTTCAATTTTGTTTACAATTCGAAAGTGTGTTTGTACGTGCGGGTTGGCTGCACGTGTAGCTCGGTTCTCAAGTTATTTGTGGTTCAGGGTGTTTTGCTAACAACGATTTCCATTTGTGCCTGCAGTTGTTTACTATTTCTGATTTGGTGTTTAGAGTTGCTAGATGTGGTTTGCATAGTATAAACCATTTTTCTGTTAAGCATAGGTTGCATCTTTTTTTAAATGTTATTGTATGGTGATGGCCTTTTTATGATTTTCCAGGATATATTGTAGTTTACTTTTTTTTCTCTTTGAGTCTCTAAATGTATTTGCTCAGTTCTGTTTGGTTTTTGTATTTTTTCTTTATTGAATGACTGTTTGTGGTTTGCATATCTGGTTTTGAAATGGTTTTCAGTGATCCCTACGTATGTTTCTTTTTCTTTTTTTTGATGTCACAGTAGCTAGGTATACAATGTTATTGTAGAGGCATTTATTGTTTAGTGGACATTGTTCTTTATTAGTGCAATTGAAAGATTTCCTTTGTTCACCCTTCTTTGCTGCATTGCTTTTCATTTTGTTGGATGAATATGTAGAAATAATAGACTAATACATTCCAAGGATAAGTAACCGAGCACCATTCCAGCAACTTACAGAGCAGCTTGATGTTGCAATGACTGCAAGAAATATTTAGTTATATTTATTTAGTCCCTTGCGGATTCATTCCAAGAACTGGCCCTCAGCACTTGTGTCTTAAGAGTTTATCTTTTTATATTTCTTCTTTTCATAAGAAAATGTAGCTTGTTTTGCTCTTTCATGATTTTCTTTTACTTCTTAGGTGGCACCTTTGGTTGGCTTTTTGAAAACTCAACAAACATACTATGGTATTGCACACCACCCTATTTCTGGGATAGCATTCTTCTTAAAACCGAAAGGCAGAGGAGTCAAGTTACCACTTTCCCGCGGTCACTGTGGAGAAACAATCAGGTTTCGAAATAACGGTATCTGACCAGGAGTTATAAGTTAGTGATTTTCTCCCCATTGGAGATTGTCTCTCTCTTGGAGACTATAAAGTTTGCAGAAGGTTCATTTTGAGAAGCCTTTATTATTCCCCATTCACCCTCTCAAGCACATACTGGTAGTTAGGCAGAATTAACTGCCACTGCAGATATGTATGCTTATCTTCCCCCTATTTCTTCACTCTAAGACATAAGAGCAAGCTTTGTTTTATAATTAAAAATATTTCTTGCGGTCATTGCAACATCAAGCTGCTCTGTAAATTGTTGGAATGGTGCTCGGTTACTTATCCTTGGAATTTATTAGTCTATTATAATTTAGTACCTTGCGGATTCATTCCAAGAACTGGCCCTCAGCACTTGTGTATTAAGAGGTTATCGTTTTTTTTTTTAATATTTTCTTCTTTTCACAAGAAAATGTCGCTTGTTTTGCTCTTTCATGATTTTCTTTGGCTTCTTAGGTGGCACCTTTGGTTGGTTTTTGAAAACTCAACAAACATACTACGGTATTGCACGCCAGCCTATTTCGGGGATAGCGTTCTTCTTAAAACCGAAAAGGCAGAGGAGTCAAGTTACCACTTTCCGCGGTCACTGTGGAGAAACAATCAGGTTTCGAAATACCGGTATCTGATCAGGAGTTATAAATTAGTGGTTTTCCTCCCCCATTCGAGATGGTCTGTCTCTTGGAGACTATAAGCTTGCTGAAGGCAATATATATATAAACAGCTCGCAGAGAAGATGAAAATATACATTGTGTAGTTCATAGACCAAGGGCTTTGGGTGTTTGAGGTGGCAAATGTGTTGAACTTGAACAGGTTAACCGTCAGGAAAGTTTACAAGTGCTATTGTGACAGAAAAACAGCAGAAAACAAGCCCAGGAGTGGTAGGCCCAGAGTGTTCACTAACAGTGGCGTGTCTGCACTGTCAAAGATCGTAAAACGGGACAGATTTACCACAGTTTCTGAAATTTCAGCCAAATTCTGTGCATCAACCTCTGTTGAAGTCAGCAAAAAGAAAATAAAATGAAGTCTATATGGACATGGCTGTTCAAAACATCTCCCAGTGAATAAAGTATTCATCAGGCAGTGAACAGAAAGAAGAGGCTGCAGTACTGTAGAAGTAAACTTCACTGGACTTTCAATGATCAGTAGAAGAATGTCAAATTCAGTGATGAAAATGACCATTGTGATCAAACAACAATGGACAAACAAAACCATGGAGGAAAGTCAACGAGAAGTGGTCAGTGTTTTCTCTGTGTGCAGCGTCTATCTTGGCTAGAAGACTACATTGAAATTGATGGTATGTGGATGCATTTCGTTTGACAGAGTTGGACCACTGGTGTTCGTGGAAGGTATGAACAGTCAGAAGTACACTGATGTGCTGGAAAACAACTTTCTGCCGTTTGTTGCCGACCACTACCCAAACAAACATAGGTACCTTCAAGAAGATAACGTCTCTGTTCACCGCTCGGCTCACACCGAGACCTGAAAGCGACAGCACCGAGTTCCCGAGTTTTTCTGGCCTCTTCAAAGTCCAGATCCGATCGAGAACGTGTGGCAAGTCCTCAACACTAATGTGAGACAAAAAAAAAAAAGGAAAACTGTCGCCGCATCAGTACTGTCGCAGATATGCGCTGTGCACTCACCACTTGCTGAAATCAAGTGACTGTTGCCTACCTCCACTCCCTCTACGATTCCCTATCGAGACGCTGTCACACGTTTTGAGTCGGAAGGGCCAGATTACCAAATACATGAAGTTCTGTCCAGCCTTAAAGTAAGAATAGTAAGTTTTCAGCAACGAGAGCCTGTAGGTAGTCAGCGCCGGAAGTGCTACGAGTGTAGTAGATTTCAAGAATGGACAAAGCAAAACAATATCACAGGAGAACTCCAAGCTGGGTTCATGCCAGATTATTCTACTATTGATCACATTTTTACTGTTATGGCTTTTATACAAAAAGGTTTTCTTTAAATAACAAACTGTCTGTTGCTTTTATTGACTTTGACTTGGTATTTGACGCCGTTGATAGATTTCTTTGGTCTATCTTGTTTAAAAATGGAATAAGTGGTAAACTATACAAATGCATCTTGAATATGTATGACTGCGTAAAAACAAGAGTGAGAAGTGCTGCTGCTCTAACGGAGTACATCACGTGTCCATCTGCAGTCAAACAGGGTGGTACTTGTAGTCCTGTTTTTTTCTTTCTCTCTATTTATAAATGAGTTTGACGATATAGGTTATGAATTCTGGAAAAACACGATGCTACATTTGCAAACAACTTCTCGGAAATCTTCATTCTCCATCTAACGGACGACGTGATGTTAACTGCAGAAATTTTTTTCTGGCTTGCAAAATCAGTTAAATAGTTTGCAACGAGCTGCTGATTGTCTTCAGTTGAATGTAAGTGTGAACAAAAGTAATAGAACAGTTTTCAGATATGGATGCTTTCCTTCTTTAAGAGGAAGATGGACATATAACGGAATTGTGATGCGAGTTGTAACTGTTTATAAATATCTAGGAATATAATTATTTTCCTATTTTCCCTACACGTTAAAGCCTTATTTTTGCCTGCACAAATCTCCCATGCAGGGATGAAGAGGATATGTTTGTTACAAAACTATGCTCTCAAATTGTTCTTGAAGTTTCTTGAAGTTGTTTGATGTTCAAATCAGACCTATGATAGAATATGGAATTAAATTACGGGGACTGGATGTTGCTGCGATTCATTGTGTGAAACTTCATTTACATGCCTTGAAGAAATGATTTATCGGGTTTTTGCCAGGGACACCTAATGATCTTGTATATGGCAAGACAAAATCGATGTCCTATTTGTTTGCTGTCCCATAGTCAAATGTATCCAATACCGGTCAAATTTGACTTAAATGGATGTTGAAAGACTACCTTACAGGGCATATAGAATGTTGTTATAACTGGAGTGTATCGATAAGAAAAGCTGGGTATAGAATGTTCGAAACAAGTTGTATGAATATGGATTTGATGTTGTATGGCTTAGTCAAGGTGTCAGAGGTATGAAAGCCTTTATACACGTATTTCGTGAAAGACTAATTGACTGTGGATGGCAAGACTGGGAGTTTCAGTTTAAAGATATCGGCAGATTTAGTTTTATGGAATGATAATATTTATATAGTGTGCCAGCCATGTGTCATTTGGGTATTGATAGAAAATGAAAGCGTACAACAATAAAATTCCGTTTTGGTATTTCC
>JADBJO010002683.1:110000-115000 GCA_016801955.1 Conus betulinus | reverse complement strand
CCATGGCAAAGCAGATATGATTTTCGCTGTCAAACAGGTATAAGAAAAGTGATTAGAACAGCATCAGAACGTGTTCGTCCTCTTTGTTGACCTCACTAAAGCTTTCAATAAAGGGAGCAGACCAGATCTACGGTCAGTCCTATCCAAGTTAGGCTGCCACCAAAATTCATTGTTCTGGAGACGTCCCTTCACGACGGCGTGATGGTCAGAGTTGTAGAAAATGAAGATGTGTCTGAACCGTTTCCAGTTACAAATGGAGTGAAGCAAGGATGTGCACTGGTGCCTACCCTTTGTAGTTTGCTCCTAGCAACCATGTTTATATCAGCTTTTCCCAATGCTGCTGCTGGGAGTACCATGCCTTATCGCATGGATGGGCACTTTTTTTCGACCTGTGCCTGCTGAAAGTTGATACTAAAGTCTCTGGGACAACCATTTGTGACCTGCTTTCTGCAGATGGCTATGTCTTGGCTGTCCACGTGGAAGATCTACAGCATCTTGCAGATTACCCCTTGACTGCGTCAACGGCCTTTGTTTCACCATCAGCCTGAAGAAAACCGAAGTCATGATGCAAATATCTTGATCATTCACGCATCCAGAATCTTCCTTTACCATCAATAGCACTGTGCTCAAAACTCTTGACAGTTTCACATGCTCGGGCTGTTGCTTGTCTTCATCAGGAAGCCTTGACAAGGAAATAAGCAATCGTATTGCAGGCCAGCACATTCTGCGACCGGTTGTGAACAAGAGTATTGAAGGAGCGAGGCTTCAAGACAACAACCAAGATTGCTGTCTGCCACGCAGTGGTCGTGACCTCTTCTCTGTACGGTTGTGAAATTTGGATGCGGTACCAGACGTACAACAAGACATTTGATCAGTTCCACTCCCGCTGCCTCCAGAAGATCCTGAAGATATCCTGACAGGACAGAATGTCAGACACCGACGTTCTTAGGCAGGCAAACTTGTCCCGGCATTGAGGCACTCGTCATAAAAGCTCATTTGAGGTGGACAGGCCACCTTGTGAGAATGGGCGACGACTGCTTACCAAAGCAACTCTTCTCTGAGCTGGCAGCTGGCACCACACCATCTAGTAAGGCAGCTCAAACGCCTCAAAGATATCCTCAAACACAATCTCAGGCATGCAATACCCCACCGTAGGATGGGAGAAGCTGGCAACCGATCATGATGCCTGGAGATTAGCTGTTCACAAGGGGAACATCCAGTTTGAGAGAGAGCGCCTGGGGGGCCTCCACAGCAAACGACAAGCCCACAAAGAGACGAGATCAGCTGCTGCTCTAGCCTGCTCCCGGTGTGGTAGAATCCGTTCTTCAGAGTTTGGACTATGCTTTGATTTGCAGCATCATAGACGTATTACTCTACACAGAGTGACCACCATGGTGATAGTGTGTGTATGTGTGTGTGTGTGTGTGTGTGTGTGTGTGTGTGTGTGTGTGTGTGTGTGTGTGTGTGTGTTTGCTAAAATATTTTGAGGCTCAATGTCTGTCTGTGTGGTTCAGATATTTTCCCCAGCGCTTCATTTCTACCCATCCCTCAGCACAAAGTTTTCTCGCCTCAAAAATGGATCAATCAATCATAAAAGAAGAACCATACTGAGTTGATGAAGCGAATATGGATTATGGGAATTAGGCAGGAATAAGGTTCAGCTGTCCGTGATTGCACATGTTTTAATCTCAGCAAGAGTGTAACATAGGGGGCATTGATAAACGAGAAAAAAATTATCACTTTTTTGTATGTTTTACTGTCATATTTACTGCAGAATAATCAAAAGGAAAACAAATGCACACACAGCTGTCTACTCGGCCTGCTAAATTATTCAACACTATCTTAACTCTGTGTGTGTGTGTGTGTGTGTGTGTGTGTGTGTGTGTGTGTGTGTGTGTGTGTGTGTGAGAGGGGGGGGGGTATCTTTCGTACGTTTACCTTCCATGAAAGCAATCACATAAAAACCAGTGGCACGCACAACGTAGGGTGATATTATGCAAGAAGGATGCAACCTGAATGACGACCTCTAAGAAAGAAGCCATGTTTCTCCAATCAGGCTGATCTCCTTATGTCCTGCAGGAAACAAGATTTGTCGTATCTCCTGTCTCTAATGGGAAGGCCGTGGGTAACAGAACAGTGGTCATGTCCGTGTCATCTGTCATTTCTATCGGCAGCTGAAATGAGTTTCCTGAATTAGTGTTTGTTTCTAACGCCCCCACTTGTGTACAGGATAATATTCAGAATGTAACAGTGAGTATTAACAAATCATTTGCAAACACACATGCATTAGACGAATAACCTTTTTTGTAAATATGTCTTCAAATCTCTTTTACAGTAACATTGAAAAGAATCAGATTTTTAAACAGAGAAAAGGTCAAATTTGCTATCCACATAAAATGTAGCTAAGTTACCTACACAATGAACCTAGACCTAATGGTGAAGCTTTAATAAGGAGCTAAATCTTCACTTCTAATATCAGGTATCTTTTATACATCTCTCTCTCTCTCTCTCTCTCTCTCTCTCTCTCTCTCCTCTCTCTCTCTCTCTCTCTCTCTCTCTCTCTCTCTGTATGTATGTATGTATGGTGTAATGGACAGAAAGATAGACAGACAGCAGACAGACAGACAGATAGACAGATAGATAGATAGATAGATAGATAGATAGAGATAGATAGATAGACGGGCATATATTATCCGATTAATAGATACCTCAAGATGCTTTGAAAATATGCACCTTCGAAAAGGATGAACAGTTTATGGTTCCTTCATAAGCCAGTAGGAAGCGGTTTACTGGCTCCCTTTTTCAGTTATTTCAAATGTTCGGATGGCGAAAGTTACAAAACTGTTGTGCTACCCTCAAACAAAGGGAAAGAGTGGATCATCAAAGAACAGAAAGTGACATTCATAGGAAAAACAATTGAACAAAAGGAGAAGAGAGAGAGAGTATGAAGATATTTGTAAGGATGGTGTGCAGGGGAAGGCAGAACTGACAAGTGGCAGGAATGGAATCAATAAAGAGTGGTAGATGTGCCAGCCTCATAACCACAAACTTCGCCTGCAGTCTCATGATTTGTGCAGACCAGTTGAAAGACGTTCCAAAAGCGTCCCTCTGTGCTCTGCCTATCAAATTGTTCTGTGTTTGATGGCTGGCAGGCCAGTTCCCCATAGCTCTGACCTTTGTGACATCCTTTTTTCTCTTTGTCCTGTATGGGTAAGAGAGAGAGAGAGAGAGAGAGAGAGAGAGAGAGAGAGAGAGAGAGAGAGAGAGAGAGAGAGAGAGAGAGAGAGAGAGAGAGAGAGATAGACAGACTGACACAGACTGACAGAAAGACAGACAGAAGTCAGAGAGAGAGAGAGAGAGAGAGAGAGAGAGAGAGAGAGAGAGAGAGATGCGATGCTGTTAGTAAAGTATTGCACAGTTATAATATAGGCCCCTGGTTTTCATTCCCATTGTATTTTTCTCACAGACAGACCCTGCCCCCCCCCCCCCCCCCCCCCCCCCCCCCGCCGTTTTTATCGTTTTTTTATGTTTGCCGAGTCATCACCTATGCCTTTCCGTGTAACTTTCCTACTAATTGTTTTGCTTCTTATTCCATACAAACTTTACACAGAGAAGACGCACTGTCTCCAACAATTCTCCGGTGGGTTCGGTAGAGGTGTCCATAAGTACAAGATTTTGGATAGTATCAAAGATCTCAAAACTACTATTCTGTCTATGGCGTTGGAATCTTTTGACCCAAACTCTGTATAACTGTTTTGCTTCTGACAACTTTTTCGGTAAAATTCATGTCTGTGCAGTCTGTGAGCTCTGCTGTGAGGCGTATTCCTAGTATCTTAAATTTCGGAGGATCCCATTCCATCCTGAGGTGTCCTATATACTTCTTTGTTGACTTTCTTTCCAGTCCTAACCAAACAGCAGATGTCTTTTCACAAGTCATACTCAAACTTGATATCATTCCAAATTTATCCATTGCTTTTATAGTTCCTTCAAAAGATAATTGGTCTCCGTTTTGCAAAATTTGTGTGTAAGCAAATTGTGCAATTCTTTGTTTTCGGTGTTTTCTATAAACATTCCCTTAATAGTTTCTTGTCTGGTCATGCTTCCTAAAAATGTCCACAAATAAAGACGGCGAGATAGGATCACTCTGTCTACAACCCCTATTGAATTTAACGAGTCTGACGCTTGTCTGTTTATTATTAGTTGCCTTAGTGTTTCTGTGCAGCGTTTCTATCCAGTTACAAATAGTATCTCCAAATCCAAAGGCCTTTAGTACTTTGAACATGAAATTCCAGTCAATTGTATCCAAAGCTTTTTCAAAGTCACATATAAAAGCAACGCTGGAAGATTTTTCCATATCTAAATGATATATTAAATCGTATTTAAAGCTAATGTTGTCTTCTATTTATAAATCCTGTTTAATCTTCACTGATTAAATTTGGCAGAACTGATTTTATTCTGACTGCTATGTATGCTGATCCAATTTTGTAGACAACATTCAATAATGTGATGGGTCGCCAATTTTTTCCATGTATTCCTTAGCTTTATCTGGTTTGGGAATACACATTATAATTCCTTCTTTCTGAGTCACAGATAGTTCTTTTCTATCTATCCTTCATTAAGTGACCTGACTAAAAGCACCCTGATTTCCTCCCAGAAAAAAAAAAATCACAGGTGAAACGGTCGCTTCTTGGACGTGGGTATATTTATGTATGCGTTATGTTATGCTTCCATCTGTCCATTTAGTTTTATAAGCAAACGAAATGTACACATATGTTTTCCTCAGTATTGTGGCTATCCATCACAAGCTTCCAAAGGAGAGGAAGAGAGGGAGAGCTTTACTACACACTCTGTTAATCAAGGGCACAGCTGGAAAACAGTAAAACTAATTCTGCGCTCGCAGTCCTCCTGTAAAACACTTATCATATAATCCATCTTCCCTAAATATTGTATGGAAACGTCCACATGATTGAGGAATAAGCCTTTTTTCACACAACATAGCC
>JADBJO010002683.1:90000-92500 GCA_016801955.1 Conus betulinus | reverse complement strand
CAACCATCTTTTCAAATAGATCTAAAACAATATTCAAGGGTAATTTTTGATTTCGAGCGACTTGGAGTAATGAAAACATTGCACTTTGAGCTTGATCATGCCTATGTTTTTTACATTTATGAAATTTACCAGATCTACTAAAACAGATTCCCAAATATTTGAAACTATCTACTATTTCAATGATTTCAAATTTAAACACATGTTTATTATTCTTACCTCCATTAATATCACAGCTTTAGTTTTCTGTACATTAACAGTTAGTTTCCATCCAGCACAATACCTTTTAAACGCAGTAAGAGCTTTTTGCAAAGCATTACATGAGGTAGCAAGCAAAACAGTGTCATCAGCATACAAAAGCAAAAATAAACAAAGATAACTGTAAGCAGCATCAGGAAGATCTAAATCAATATTTAACGAAGTACAATTGTGATCAGAAAAATATTGTTCGAGGTCATTCAAAAACAAAGAAGAAAGAACCAGAGACAATTTTTCTCCTTGCCGCACACCTCTATAACTACTAAAATAATCAGATTTGTTACTGTTTATGAAAACACACACACGATTAATTTGATGATACATGTTTACAATCACCTGGAGAAACAAGTTTTTGCCATAGTCCTAATCTCCACACAGAATCAAAAGCCTTCCTAAAGTCAATAAAAGCAGAAAACAATTGCTTTTTTTTTTAGCAGCGCAAATATCTACAAGGCTTTTCATAACAAATAAATGATCCAATGTGGAATGACCACGACAAAAACCAGCCTGACTTTCAGAAAGCAGCTTATTACTTTCAAGGAAATCAGTTAATCGATTATTCAAAATCGCTGTAAACAATTTACCTACGCAGCTAAGCAGTGTTATTCCACGATAATTGTCACAGTCGTCTTTATTGCTTTTCCCTTTGTAGATTGGTAGAACAAGTCCCCACTACCTATTCTTCAGGAATCACACCTGAGTTAAGAACTTCATTGAAAGGTTTACGATAAATTGTTGTCATTAAGGGCACGCTGTTCTTAATATATTCGTTTATAATCCTGTCATCACCTGGAGCTTTCCCATTTTTCAATTTCTGCACTGCTGATTCTACATCTACATCCTCGATTGGTCTGTTCAAAAACTCGAGATCAAAATTTACATCACATTCAACATCATCCTCCACCCCATCATCATCAACGTGAAGATTCATATTTTAAAGTGGTCATAAAGTTCATTCAAACCAATAGGACACGACACATTTGGTTTCCTTTTTATTTTTTTGCCCAGTACTGTTTTGGTCGCTTTGTCCTAAAAACCCTAATCTCTTTGTGCCATTCTTTGTTGTGAATTCTTTCTGATTTTCTTAACACCTTCTTATAATCTTTACTTTTAATCAACAAATTTACACGATTACCAATGGAGTCACTCTGTTTAATTTTATTTTTAGCTCTAAAATAAGCGGCCCACCTATTCTTGCACACAATATTAAACCAAGGTTTATTTTGATTATGTTTTGACGACTGTCCTCTATTTCCTTTCTGAACTTCCCAAGGGTATCCTTGGGCGGCTTTCATAAGAATGTGTGTTAACAACTCATTTATATTGGCTACTGATTCATATCATTGTTAAGTACATTGTTTAAATCTTCAACATCTTTAACACACAAATTTCTCGGATATACTCTGCTTTAGTAGCATCCCATCTTTTAATTTTTTGATTTGACCAGCATCACACTTAACATTTGAATATTCAACTGATTGTTGAAGACTGCATCTTACAGTTTTCTGTAAGTCATCATGCCTGACTTGAATACCTTTTAAACACATAACTAGAGGACAGTGAACATCTGATAACATAGCATCAAAAGGAACAACATCAAACTCTGTGACATGAGGATACAAATGAGGTGAACCTATGATATAATCAATAACAGTGCATCCACTACTTGTATATTTTCCTAATTCTGCATCTCTGCCAACTCTGCCATTGAATATTAGCAACTTATGAGGTTTGCATAAATCCAGTAATCTATAACCATAGTTATTTGGTCTCCGAAAATACTGGGAATGTATTTCATAAGGAATGTCATGATATTCCATGCAGAAGGGTAATTCATTAAAAAAAAAAACAAACAAAAAAAAAACAACAAAAAAAAAAAAACCCATATTATCTTCATCGTCATCATGTCGGTCTAAATCAAGAAAATCGGGTAAATTTTTTTTGTAAAATGCATTGAAATCACCCATCAATAGCACATAATAATCTTCAGAATTATGCCGCATAAGACTAGTCTGGAGATCATCAAAGCAATCAACACCACCATATACACTACCTTCGGGAGGAATATATATGGCTCCAACCACAGCATCTTTATCATAACCTGTAAGATTTTTCTTAATTTTGATCCACATGACACATTCTCTTTCACATTTTGTTTCTAAAAACTGGATATCGTTTGAATAATTGGATCTATAAGCTACTGCTATACCATCAGATCGTTGATTTGAAAGATATTTTCTACTAA